>JAOTAZ010000220.1:5266977-5286434 GCA_025629785.1 Erythroxylum oxycarpum | reverse complement strand
AAAATTCTGAAATAATTATAACACTCGCCAAAAATTTTGAAATACTAATAACAATGTCCAAATAAATTTTCATCTAAAAAATAATTCACCAAAAATTTCCAAAATACTCGAAATGTACAAAAATTGTCAAATCACATTTAATATATTCCAAATAAATCCCTAATTTTCATTTATAAACCAATTTATCCGAAATGTCATGAATGCATGCACAAATATTGGTATGAGTCCAAAAATATATATGCTCAAATAAGTAAAAACTCAATTATGCCAAGCATACCATGCATTGAAATTTCTTAATATTCTAACCCCTAATACAGGGCGTTACAGCCAAAACCTCCCTTGCTACTCTCTATATGGCTGAGGCTCCTACTTCCACGAGTCTTCTCCTCAAAGGACACTTCCCTTCCCTCCCTACCAACGGACTCAAGCCCTTTCCAATCCCCTCATTCCTACGGAAGTCCGGACGGCTTTCTTTGCCGTGGCCCCTAATAAAGCACCTGGTTATGATGGGTTTAACGCTCTATTCTTCCAATCCCAATGGAACACACTTGGCCCCTCCCTGATCAATTATCTCCAACAAATCTCTCGGCACGAGGTTTGGCAATCGGAACTAAATCACAAGATTATGGTTCTCATCCTAAAATTTCCTCCCCGACGTCGATCACTTAGTTCAGACCTATTACTTTATGCTCCGTCGTCTATAAAGCCATTATGAAAATCATCGTCAATAGGCTTATAATATCATTATAGCCCAGGAAATCATTCACACCATGAACCGAAAAATTGGTAAGACTGGGTTACTGGCTGTCAAAGTTGACCTTGAGAAAGCTTACGATCGCCTCTTGTGGGATTTTATCTATGATTCGCTTGTTGATGTGGGACTCCCTGGCTCGCTGATATCCCTCATTATAAAGTGCATCTCCTTTGTTTCTATGCAAGTTAACTAGGCAGGGGAATTTAGTGACACCTTCACTCCTTCTAGAGGAATCCGACAGGGCGATCCCTTATTGCCTTACCTCTTCGTCCTGTGCATGGAATGCTTGGGACACCTCATCACCGACTCGATTGCTCAAGGCCGGTGGACACCAATTAAACTTAGCAGAAGGGGTCCCCCTCTGTCCCACTTTTTCTTCATAGATGACCTCAGCCTGTTCATAGAAGCCTCGATTGACCAGGTTCACGTTATTCGGGAAATTTTGTCCTTGTTATCCACAGCCTCGAGACAACGATTTAGCCAAGCCAAATCTCGCTGCTTTTATCTCGAAGAATGTTCATCACTCCTTTGCGCGACGTTTGAGCCACGAGCTGGGCTTTAAACAAATAACAGACTTATGACATCATCTCGGTGTTCCCTTGCTTCATGAGCAAGTCCACAAAAGAACGTATCAACACATTCTTAACAAGTTTCAACAACGCTTGTCAGGCTGGACTGCTAACCTCCTTTCTCTGTCTGGCCGAGCCACCCTCACTCAAGCGATTATCTCGGCCCTCCCTACTTATACCATGCAACGGTTCGTCTTCCACGTCGCCTTTACCATGAAGTGGAAAAATTAATGCGCACTTTCCTGTAAGGCTCTTCACAAGGCAAACGTAAGATGCACCTTATTAACTGGGACACAGCGTGTAACCCTAAAGGGATGGGTGGTCTTGGCCTTCGACATATTCGCGAAGCTAACTGTGCCCTCCTAACTAAACTCGGATGGGCTTTAATTTCGCAGCCCAACGCGCTCTGGGTGCGGGTTCTATCCACCAAATACAACTTTGACGTCGACAGCCTACCAAGCTCTCTCAATGCGGGCGGTGGCTCCATGACTTAGAGGAGCATTAAAGCCATTTGGCCTCACGTGCTTCGCAGACTGAAGTGGACTATCTGCGACGGATCAAAGGCCCACTTTTGGTTGGATCCTTGGGTTAAGGATGTGGGCCCTCTCATCTCTCACACTACTACTCCCATAGCTCCGACAGACCATGACCTCAGGGTGCAGCACTTTGTGGATGATTCAGGTATCTCATCGCCCAGGACTCACATTGGGCCTGACAGAAGGATCTGGGGAAAGACCGACTCAAGACAATTCACTACAGCTTCTGCGTACTCTTTGATTATGGACCACACTCCTCCAGACCTAAGTAGTTTCCGCCAAATCATCTGGCACTGGAATGACCCACAACTTATCCGATCGTTTCTTTGGCTTCTAGCTTATGATCGCTTACTTTCTAACCAATAACGACTTCGTCGGGGCCTCACTACTACCACAGAGTGCTACCACTGTCACTCAGACGACTCATCCTTACACGTAGTGCGGGATTGTCCCATAGCGCGAATTTTATGGCTCCAATTTCCCCTGCCAGCTAATTCCCTCGATTTCTTCCATCTGAATGCACATGACTAGCTGCACAACAACCTTTAACAGCGCACGATGGTTTTGGATTTGGATTGGCCCCTACTTTTTGGCACTACTTGCTGGTTCCTCTGGTCCTGGAGGAACTTGGCTTTATTTGATAACCAGTTCTCGTGGCCGGCTTCTCCAGCACACATTGTCTGGGAGTATGCACATCACATCCACATGGCTGTACTTTGGCATAACCGAGCAGATATCTTGGTTGTCGACCCTGTCAGGCGTACTTGATTGGATGGAGTAAACCTCACCCGGGTTGGGTAAAACTGAACAGTGACGGGGCTTCTAAAAGATCATCCTCATTGGCATCAGCAAGAGAACTTATTAGAGATGGCTCTGGCACTTGGATGGGCGGCTTGTGCAGAATCTTGGCTGGTGCTCTTTGATTTCTGTAGAACTCTAGGGCGTACTATCCGGACTGACTCTGGCATGGGACCTTGGCTTTCACAAGGTGGAATTTGAGATGGATTCTCAAGGGTGATGAGCATGATTTCTGACCCTACTCAATAGGCATCGTCAATCCTTTAGTGATGGGCATCAATGAGCTGCTATCTCGCAACCGGGTAGTCCTTCCTCGGCATACCTACCGAGAAAGCAACCGGTGTGTCGACTGGCCCGCTAATTTTGCTGTCAACTTTAGGGCAGGTGTGACCACTTTTGTATAAGCACCATCAGGGTATCTATCAATCCTCCTCGAGGATATAGCCGGGATCTGTCTCCCTCGGTTAGTTTTGTAATTTTTACAATCTTTTCCTTTCCATATATAAAAAAAAAGTTTGAATAGTTTTTCCCATTTCTAGGCCACTATTTTAGCAGTGGGTCAGTTCACTCGTTCAATCTCAAGTTGGTGCGAAGGTCTAAAGAGTGGGTCAGTTCACTCATTCAATCTCAAGTAGCTTAGTTGGTGTGGAGGTCTACCACTAGGTACCGTAACCCGTAATTAGTCACATTAGACCCAGTTGAACATTTTAAGCTTCTCATAATACGGCATTGTTTGGCTCCTCGTGTGACTGAAGAGACGGTGTCGTTGGAGTCCAGATCTTTTGTCCAATATTATAGTGTCTTATTGTGTCCAATAAATCTCAGTCATTTATTTATGTAGACCCACAAAATAAATAGCTGAGATTCTATAAGACAGAGTAAAACTAGACAGAGGATCTAGACTCGGTGTTATTGGTCGCACAAAATTCTCAAACACT
Organism: Erythroxylum oxycarpum; assembly: GCA_025629785.1. Classification (NCBI taxonomy): domain Eukaryota; kingdom Viridiplantae; phylum Streptophyta; class Magnoliopsida; order Malpighiales; family Erythroxylaceae; genus Erythroxylum; species Erythroxylum oxycarpum. Next base: position 5,282,839 of record JAOTAZ010000220.1, on the reverse strand, counting down.
AAGCTTGTAATCATACGGTTCAAATAATTCCCTAGACCTCGTGTCTGGTCCGAACGGTCCAGATTTCTTAACCCGCCACTCGTATACATTAAGCACCCGATAGGGAAGGGACGAAAACCTAAGAAACTAGACTACTAGAGCGATTCCTCTCATCGCGTAATTAATTAATAATTGGTCCGGTACGGTTAGGGTTTTGGAGAATCGGGGAAGGATGTGGCACGAAGCTCGGAGATCGGAGAGGAAGGTGCACGACATGATGGACGCCGCACGGAAGAGAGCACAGCGGCGGGCGGTGTACTTGGCGAAACGGAGAGGCGATCCTCAGCAATCTATTCAAGTCATTGGTTCTCGTTCTCGGGTCTATCGCGACGATGGCCTCTATCAAGCCACTCAAGATCAGCAAGGCTTGTATGTGTGATCTTTTGGTCATTGTTATTGTTTTCTTAAATTTTGAGATTGGAGGTTTCTTTTCTTTTGCATCTGTGTGTTTGATTTGGAGTGGAACTAATGGATTAAACGTTGTCTCAGGATACCTTGGAACGGAAAACAGGACGTTTTGATTGACAGATTTGATGGTCGTGCACTTCTTGATTTTATTCGAGAACCTGGGTCCAGGCATTTTAGGGCTCAAGAGAAATCGGAAGAAGAAGAAGAATTAGAAGAGTTTGTTAATTTTGAGCGTTATCGGGATTTAATTAAGCATCGGCGTAGAGGATGTCGGTACTTTTTTTATTTCATAGAATGTCTTTACTTATTATCTATAACAATTAACAAATATACTTTGCCACTTTAAAATTTTTGGGGGAAAAATGATTGTGGCTTTCTACTTTGGTTTGGTTAGAGTTTATGGATTGATTTTAGGTCACTTCACAAGCCCCTCTTTTATAATTTAACAGTTTCTGATGAAGATGGTTTGCAACACGTAAATCAGGAGATGGAGGCGAAAACTGTAGCTCCGTTTTTATCTGACAGGTAATCATGATCCCATTTCTCCTTTCCTTCGTCTCAGTCAGTTGATGTTATCGTCCATAGTGAGGTAATGTGTCTCTTTCGCTGCTTTTAGAACTAGAAATTTTGCAATCAGTTCATCCAGCGGCTAATTTGTTCATTCTTCACTTGGTTTTGGGGTCAAGTAAGGGGTTTGCGCGTTCATTTAATAATTTAGCTATTGACCGAGACATGAATTCCAATGATGATTGACATTAAGCTACTCAGAATTAGTTGGCAAGGAAATTCAGGATAAATCTTTCAATCATTTGACTAATTATTATTGTGGTTCTAGTTATTTTCCCTTTCATATAAGCCCATATCTTAGCTTTTCTATTCAATATAGCATAACTTTTAAATGCCTGTACCAAGGAATTTTATGGTTTAACTTTATGAATTAAGGCATAATCTTTGTCATGCTTTCCAGTACCCTTGGTGATGTAAGCCTTTGTGGTCTAAGGTTGCCTGTCATGGAGTTGGTTGTTAAAGTAGTTGTAGTTTTGTTATTAGCTCTGATCTTTTGCATCACTTGACATAACTAGGTCATTTCTGTTGGCTATCATTACTGTGTCTGACTTAATTAGAATCTGATATCTTGTCTTTCATGCAAATTCAGTAGTTCTCAGCCACCACGACCACCTATAAACAAGGGCTCATATTCTCAAGTTGGATTCTCTTATGATGGGGGTACAAACGAGGGATCCCACCTTTCAGATGGTGAGGATGATGTGGATGATGATGATGATGAAGATGAAGATGATGAAGAATTTAACAGTGATGATAGTGATGATGAAACAATGGATGTCATGGCAAAAGAATTTGGAGTTAAGAGGTACGGTTGGCTTGTTTATATGGAGAAAAAGGCAAAAGAGGAAGAGAAAAGACAAAAGGAAGTGATCAAGGGAGATCCTGCAATTGTGAGTTTCTTAGTTTCTGTTTAGTTTTATGTTTTACTTTTTCTGAATGCAAGGGATATTTAGTTATGGATTCACTTATTTTAGAGAAAGCTCAGTCGCAAAGAAAGGAGAAAAGCTTCTCAAATAGAAAGAGAAAGAGAAAGAGAAAGAGAAGCTGCAAGGATAACAGGAACTAGAGTGCTTCATCGTGATCCGTATCGGTAGAATATACAAGTTTTCTTCTGTTTGTTGTTTTTGTTACAAATTCAGGATTTGTATCCTGTCGTGCAGATTATTATAGCCACTTCCATCTATTGATACAGGGAACCTAGGGGAAGTCCAACTTATGAAGCTTATTCTCGGTTTAGAAGGTGTGACTGTGCTCCCTTGATTTTTTTTTGTTTGTTTACTTGAAGAGGTCTAATTTTCACCATTGTTGGATTTATTCTCTCTTTTACAGATCTAGGTCCAGATCTCGATCATATTCACCATCGCGCTCTAGACGTTATGCTCATGCAGGTCATGCTGATGAAGGTCACCGTAGTAAACCAAGGACACCAAAGATAGAATATATCACTGAATTTGGGGGGTCTGGTGACGGAAATGAACCCAAGCTTGAAGGATTTTCACCACCACCATCTCCTCCATCCAATGCTGTTATGTCAAATCGGTCGGAGCACTCGACCTTTAATTCTAGCAAAGATAGATTGCACAGTGTTTTGTCTGCTGCGGCTTACCCATTTTGTTACCTGAAGCAAACATTGTTGGTTTAGAATAGATCAGATCTAGGGTTATCTGCATAAAAGCCAAGATGGAGAGGGAAGAAGGCTTCCTTTCTGAAGCTCATTTAATCCCGAAATGGACATAATCTGCGTGTTTTCGACTTGTGTAGAACCATCAAAATGCAATATTTAATGCATGTACTTTCCTGCAGGCCATCATCTGGTCACATACTTGAGGCACTGCATGTTGATCCTGCGTCAGGTGTAACACTTGATAAGGAGAAGAGTAGTAAAGTTTTGAAGCCAGCAGTAAGGTCTGTAATCGTGTCTGATGACGTGTAGTTTCACCTCAAGTAACTCGCATACTTAGCTTATATTATTTTTCTTGTACTAGAAGGTTTCATAAGACTTTTCTCTTTCATTCTTCTTTTCCCTATTACTGTATTCTTTACGCGTACCTGGTAAAACTTTATCCTGGTTTCTTTTTCCTACAGCAGTTCGTCAGCATTAGCAAAGTTGACCAAGGGCAGTACTTCTGGGGGGCCATTGAAGCAGCAACAGGGAGAGAAGAAGGAAACTCCACAGGAGAGGCTGAAAAGAATTATGAGTAAACAGCTGAACAAACAAAGTATAACCTACAATCTTCATCTCCTTTGTCTTATATTTCATTCCTCTCTGTGTCTTTTGCTTATTTAAATGCTTAGGAGGATAAGGATTTATGGAATTATACTTTCTTCTGATGCACTGGATGCAAGGGGGTGAGACCAATTGTCTTCTGTATAGGAATGGAGTGGGGGATTGTTCATTTTTCATAAATATGTTTATGTTCCTTAATGTCACCGTTTTCTCATACAGTTAAAAAGGATACTGCTGCTGAAATGGCAAAGAAACGAGAACAGGAACGCCAGAAGCTTGAGAAACTTGCAGAAACAAGCAGATTAGGTCGACATAGGCGTCGCAGCCGCAGCAGGAGCTACAGTCGATCTCCACTCAGGTATCTATGCAATAATAGAGCACTAGTTTCAACTTTGGGTAATTATCTTTGCAATGTTGAGATACTGGTCCTATCTATTGTTTTCAGTTGTGTCTGCAATCTTTCATGTGAAAATACTTGCAGATAAAGAGGTTCTTCCTTTCACTTTAATCTCCAATAATTCTTTAATCTTTAGAGCGTTGGATTCCTAATTATTGCAGAAGGTACCGCAGCAGCAGAAGTCCAAGCAGGAGTTCACGAAGATACCATTCTCGTTCTCGATCTCCTTCTTACTCCCCATCTCAGTCCCCCTCCCATTCTCATTCTCATTCCCGTTCACGTCACTCCCGCTCCCGCTCTCATTCACGTCGATCCCGCTCTCGATCTCACTCATACTCCCGTTCACCAAGGTGAACACAATCCCGCATTTTGATGTTCTTTATTTATGCATGTTGTCCTTAAAAATAATCAACAATGTTGGTTTTCAGGGCAAGAAGCAGGTCAAGGTATTGATGGCAATTGTTTTCCTGGGGGTGGGTTGCTAAACCTACTTGTGGCTTTGTCCTTTCTGAACTGGTCTGGCAGTTTTTGCCCTATGGTAACGGTGTGGTATATTGAGAAAGATAATAGATGATAGGCATCGTTGTATTTAAATTTTCTTTGAATGAATCTTTTAATGCTTGCCTTTTTTGCAACATTCTAAATGAGATTGCCTATCTCATTTGTTAGTTCACAATTTTCAGATTTTTTGCTCATGTTTCTACTTCGACAGTTGACATGTTAAACAGCATTATCCAATTAATATACGACCCACAAATAGATATGAAACGAGTGGTACGGCTAAAATTGGTTAGCATAGGCTGTGTGCACAGCCATGACTGATGACTTTGAGAGATTGTTCGAGCCTGTAATACGAACTCTGATTTGCGTTGCATCAGATTTCTATGTTTGCTACATTATGTTGGTCGCCCTGTTTCTCAAACTAAATTTGTTGACAAGAACAGCTTAGAAAGCTGAATAAATGATGTGTTTACCACCTAATGAGCACTTGAAATGTTTTGTTAATATAGTTGCATCATTATTGAAGGGATCAATCTAATATTTTATTAACAAGTGAATAAATCTGTATTTTCTTTTTCAATCTTGGTTTTTATAATTTAAAAAAAAAGTAGGCAGTAAAAGTTAAAATTGATTTGCATCTCCTTAGGTTGTTTTATAATCGAAGAAGGTCCGTTTTCAAAATCAACTTGTGGAAAGTAAACTTCACAAATCAAACACATGTTTTATATACTGCATTAATGCTTTCACTTCAAGCTCGAAAAGGTTCCTCCTACGATTACTCACCAGTTATGTCATACGGTTGAGCTATGAATAACAACGAAGAGTATGATTGACGGTGGACCCTTAGCTCAAATAATTTGTCGAGTTGAAACCCTCTTTGAGTTTGTGGTTTCACTTGAAATAGTACAAACTTATTTATGAGGCGGGATATGGCTTCGTGAAGTTTTAAGTCTGATTCAAAACTTTTTTAGGAAAGAAAAATAAAGAAATGTTATTTTTCGATGGGAAAACGCTTGGATCTGGTATCCTTATGTGCGAAACTCAACTTGCGAGCTCAAATTCAGTTGAACCAGTTGAATAATCCATTAACCTGGGCCAGTGGACCGAACCTAGCCTGGTCAAACTAATTTAGCGTACTATTGTCTTGTTCGGACAATTCCATTCCTTTTGGACAACAGATAAAACGTGTTGTGAACCATTTAAAGCAGTTTGTCTGATCTGTCATGAGGTTGATTACTTTGTCAGACTCAGAGATGCCCTACTCAGCTCAGGTGTTTGGCTTTTCGTTTTAGGTAGGCTGTCTTCTTGTGCCTGACAGTGGCAGTTGGTTCTCAAACTTTAAAAGGTGATCTTTTGCAGCAGAGAAGAACTAATACGAGCCAAATCAGGTTCAACAACACCTGATGTTAGTGGAAACTTTATGTCAGATTTAAGCGACAACCAAAGTTGCGTATAGAAATTAGAAAGTCATCAACTTCTTTTATCTGTGGACGTGTTTATGTATCCTCGAATAAGAAAATCAAGTGATATAACCTATTGAACGTGCTGCTTTGACAACTACATCAAACATTTCGTCCGAAATGACTTGCCGGTCCAGTATTTAGGAGAATGCGTTAATCTGATAATCATATGGTTTTGTTATTCATTAAAAAGCAGAAAACAATTAATCAGGAGTTGAATAATTCCTTTAACGCACTGTTCTAATAAATTAAATTGGTATAACATCTTTAAGCACATGAAAAACTATAAAAGGCTTCACACAAATTGATTCATATTCTGTTGAAGACAAAAGTATCTAGCCAGAAGTATAATCATATCATTAAATTGTCAGATTTTAGCCTCTGCACATCAAATTTTCTTTCATGGAATCCTAAAGACTCGAAATCAAGATGTCTGAGGGCTTATTTGATGCAAATAACTTTCAGCTTCGAGGTGCAAATAAACATTTGATTAAGAATGATGAACAGTAGCCAAATATTTGTTTCCTTGGGCCTGTCTCCAGTTACTTTTCAAGGAATCAATCCTTACAAGCTCATAGCCCTCAGGTCCAGTGTGTGAAATAGATATTTATAATCTTAGGGATGGATTTGAAAGTTGTGTGGTTCCTGTTGAAAAAGTGAAAAGTGTGCTTTTACTTCGATTGATAGGGAAACCCAACTTGCGTCCTCACAACTTTAAGTTTATTAAAGTAAGTGGAGAAGAATCTCCAAGTTGAAGTATTTGTCAATTTATCAACTTCTTTATGGTGAGAGGTTCGTGAAGGACTTTAAATCCTTCTCTTTTGTAGTTCTTGCACTGCAAGGCACCTCTTTCAATTTTTCTTTGTAAAGCGAAGGCCATAAAACAAACTTCTAAACCCTCACTTTATTCTATCCTTATCACACGCACGCTTCTGATTATGCTTAGAAAGCGATGCCTATCGATCTCTATGTCTCTATAGAGCTTTAGCCTCATTTCACAACTTTACTTTGCCTATACATACATCGACCCAAAGAGAAAGGAAAAAGAATAATGAACATATGAACATATAGAAATGTGATCCCTACACACGAGGGGACACATGTCTACTTTTAGATCTCATGTGGGCAGAGTTAAATTTTGCTTCATGATCATACCATTGAAATAGCATAAACGGGTTCCACTCAGCAAGGTGATCTATTATTAGGGTTTTGATAGCGAATTGAACAGTGGAGACTGGAGAGTCCCCATGGCAAGATAAACCTCTCGTATCTATATTTGATTTATCCCCAACCAAAAGCTTTCGTTACATATAATATCTATATACTTGGATTCAATCATCTAGTGCCCTACTCTCACTACTATTAGGGCTAAGATTCTCTTAGTCGTATAGTACAATAATCTAGACGCTATGCAATTTCTTTTCAAGGTCAAGTTGTGTTTGAATTATTCATTTTAAAATATGTTAGAAGGAATGCTGTTCATACATTTGACAAAGAATTCAAGAGTTATGTAAGAGAAAACAAGTTCTTCCTTGTTTTAACTTAATGTTAAGTATTCAAATTATAGTTGTCAATATAGAAAATACATAAGTCACACTATGCTCTTGTCTTAATTTCTGAATACCAAAGAGGAAAAAGAAAAGAAAAGAAGAATTACCCCATAGAGTATTGAAAACTCTTTAATTATTACATCATAAAGGCCTTTTAATCATCCAAACTAAATTAAATGTTTAATTTGGTAACATGACTTCAACGAATGATGAAGGAAATAAATCCCAATTCATCTAACCTATAAATCCCACTTGAACTAGCCTTTACCGACCAATGATTCCTATAAAGTGTAGTAGCCGAAACCTTTTATTAGTTAAACAAAAACCATATTTATTAAGGGGAATTGGAAGAAGCACATGGGATGGTGTATGTCTCTTGGATTTATCAAAGGCTATTTGATGCATCCCTTTAAGGTGTGAGTGTATAAAAATAGTAGAAGAAGTAGGTTAGATCGATCCTTAACCTACGAAAATGATGTTATTCTTATAGCAACAAGGATGTTTTTTATTGTTTAGTAATTGTACGGTATGAGGAAGTCACATCATAGTATAAATTCAACCTGGACAGTTTGAGTTCATCATATATATAATAAATCAAACAAACTTGCTTAATTTTTGTGGTGGTTAAGTGTTAAATATCCTTGTTGGTATCATTCAAGAACTTATGTTTAAAACTCCATCTTATCTCCTTTAATTTGAGCAAGAAAAGAAAGGAAACAGGGGTTGGTTCTAGGTCGTTATCGCGTAACAGGAATGGGGAGCAAGGTTTGTAACCTTTTCGATCCAAATAAATATTGAGGTCTAGACCTAGCCAACCTAAAGCATCGTTGGATACTAGAAGGGACAAATATATGCATGTTCCGCTTCACATAAAGGTCTACACGGTACAGAAGAGAGAAGAAAAAAAAATAAAAGGCCATGTATGGCTAAAATATGCATACTCTACAGATCAACTAGAATGCCACATTCTTGTCTCTTAGATTTTCGTGCATATAGGAATGCGTTATTATCTTCTGGTTCCTGATTAGCTGCCCATATCCCGTAGCGTGTTCTTTTATCTTGGCAGGTATTAATTGGGAATAGCTTTGGGTGCCAGAACTTCGTGTGATATCTTGTAAGGGTGCTTCAACTACGTATCTTTAAAGAGAATGGTTATTTCGATACCAGATGTGACTTCCTCTAACACCATAGTACCCCAGTGTACAGGAACTCTTAGTATCACTGTCTACTCTATGTTTACTCGATCAGCTGGTGATAATCTTGCCTCTTAATTAATGCTAAGTTAATATAAATCTACAACGTGTAGTCTCAGTCACTATTACACAGTCACGAAACTCCTGTCATCTGTTTTTCATTTCTTGCGAGTGTATGACTTTCTTTCCTGATTCACTAGTTCAATTAATATGGAAAACCTACAAGTCGTTAGACATATCGACAAGGTGTTCCAATGATAACATACACGTCAGTCATCTGCATTTATTACCAAATTATGATTGTTTATGATCTATCTTATCACTAATGGACAATAATTGAGGGATTGATGAAGACAAATTAAGCAAACAAATGTCATTTCTATGTCTACCCGTATCATTTCGTAGGTCCATTAGCCCCCTCCTTGCCCACTGATTCTTAGCACCCGACAACAGCTTCTTCCATTAACCGTACATACCATATTAAGTTTTTACTGTGTAACCCTATACAATAATTTATTGAAAGCTCCATATTACAAATTTGGATACTGTTGATAGAACTAACTTCACCTGTGACCTGTCCAACCAATGTTGAGGCATGCTTTTGATATTTGTTGCAAGGGTTTAGTACAAGTTGGGGCGAACGAACCCTCCCAACCCTACAAGTCTATCCAACACTTGCAGTTTGCAATGTGAGTACTGAATTGTTGGTCCCATTAAAAAATTTCCACATATTTCTTAAGCTACCATCTTTGTCATATTGAGACAGTTCCTGCTACTTAATCTTCTGTATATGGCCCCATTCACACCTCAAAAGTCCAACAACGTAGACTTTTGTGACTTGTGAGGGAGGTATGAGCACTGTACAAGTTACCTCCAAACTAAGGTGTAAGCAAGTTGTCATTTGCTTGGTGAGGTTTTAGCAATGTTTACCCTACAAATGATGTTACCATAACAAAGATGAGTAGAAAAGGAGTGCATCATGAAAACTTTGGTTATCCTAGTACTTGTAATCATTTTTTAGAACTATGAACTCAAGTTCTGAAGGTCAAAGTATTTGATAATTTATATTAATATGATGTGATAATTACCAAAAAAATTAAGTTTAATCAATTTTAGTAAATATTGTAAATATTTTATGTTAATCGTTTTTCATGAGACTTCTGTATTTGTAAAATCAATATATAAAAATGTTAAAAGACGAATGACAATCCATGAGATACCTTTGAGTCGTTGACTAATCGCATCCCACCGGCCAAATGATAACGATCATAAGGCAGAATTTTTCTCATATGTTTATTCCTCTTGATCAAAGAACGAAAACCGAGGCCAACCTCACATGTGAGACCCTTTTCTTTGAATAGAGTCCTAAAGTCCAAGTCAATGAAATCCAAACAACTAAAAACTATTAAGCCGACAGTCTCAAGAAATGTAAGAACCAATCATCTGAGAGATTGACGGTTAGACGTTCAATTGTAATAAACAATAAGTTAAATACTGTAAGAAAGTCATTAATTTATATGTAAGATTCATATTCTTAATCTTAATGATGTGAATTTGTTTGTTAACGTAACAGGTTAAATCATATTTAATTGAAGAGATTGATGTGATTGTCAAAATGACAACATCCCTCCGTCTCCATCAACCAAATCATGCAAGTGTTAGATACAAATAACAAGACTAGGATTTGATTAATCATTAACTATATCAAACGGCTGTTTTTTCTTATTTGTTCTTCCAGCAAGTGAACAACTTCTCTAATCCAGCTAGCTGCCGGCGGTGGCCGGTCTATGCCATAACTCGCACGAAATGATCGCAGCCACAACCTTATTTGATTTGATCCCCTAGCTATTCAAGTAAATTACTAATTTAACATATAATTGGCATTAATTAATTCTCGGTCGTTTTCGTATCTATCTGGAATTGACTAAATACAGTTTTGTGCATGTACAATAGAATATGCAATCAGTTATGACCCTAAAGGCAGAAAAAGACTATGCATTTTATTGTTCTTTCCAAACTCGTATATATTGTGTAAGAGGTAGGCTTTCAGAGCTGCGTGAGATATCGTTCATTCAGAGAAACTTCGTACTTAAGTCTCTTCACTGATACTCTTAATGAGGTGTACAATTAAGTAAAAATTTCATTAATACACAAGTTTAAAGAAGTACAAAGCTTTATCTCTAATTAATAAAGAGGCTGTTTTGAAATGATCCACTTGATACTTCAATGAGATGTCATGTTTAAAGTAGAATCAAATACACCTTGATTAGTGTACATTTCTAAATTGGTAGGAGAGATTGAAGCAAGTCCTAGGGTTTTTAAAATCTTATTATAATAAAATGTCCTTACACTCATTATAATTTAACTTTAATTTGTGTTTTGACTTTGGTAAACATATATCGATAGCTACAAATACATTGGTTTAAACTTTAGAATGAACAAAAATGGTTGAAGACGAGAGATTATCTCAGTGCTTTCTTCTTTATCTATTTCCGGGTAGCCGCTTCATTACATGATTGGTTCAAAACTTGGTTGGTACTTGGTCCAAAGACTAGACCTCCTCAAAATGCCACACTTAACACTGTTTAATTTTGGGCTATATCATTGTACTGTAACCCAATGAAGTAAAAAAGAAGATAGGCTGGTCTTACTGTTTTTCTGTCAGAACAGGAAGGTAGAGTTAATTGGGTATTGGATACCTTGGAGGTGATGCCATGTGAAAGTCTCTGAGACACCATTTCTAAAAGTTTTTGTAACATCTTAGGTTCCTTCAACCTTGTTTAACAAATGTGTTTCGTCTTCTAACAGAGTCGTCTCTTTTTGTTCCATCTTATCGAATTCCACTCACTTTCAAGTTAGATTCAAGCTCGGACGGCTCGTGATTTGTTAAATTTATAGAGGAAAAGGAAAGTCTCCCCATTGAACATGGCCTTACTTGCTTAACGTCTTGTGACAGTTCTTGGTTTACAATGTTGATGTTAAGGATAATAAAGAAGGACCTTCCTTTATTCTTATATTATGTTGATTAACTTTGAGACTCTTCATGGCATGTCCTTGTCTTTTCACGGGGTCATAAAGATAAAATATAGTTGAAGTTAGCCTAAGTTCTCGTGAAGAGAAATAACAAGTACTTCTCCTAACTTAGCTAGGAAATGGAGCACAGCAATATAAAGAGACTACGCATAGTATTTGATGGGAAGAAGAATAAATGCTTTCCATCTTCACAAGTGGTGTTGGGCACCGAACAGGAGAGAAAGAAGATGGTACTCAACTCAACCAGATACTGGCTGTGCTGCGTTGTGTTGGAGTTATGGCAAATGATTAGCTTTTACCCCAAAACTGCTCTATGTTTTTAACAAATGAAACGAGAGTGATTTAACGTTAGCATACAACAAGGCGCCATTATTATTATGGGCTTAGCTTTATCTCTGCTGTCCACAATCCCATTATTTCTTATGCCCCACACTCAAAAATTGGACAAGAAGAAGAAGAAGAAGCTCTCGTTGGAATTGGTAAAATTTTAATGCTTAATTTAGAAATTAAATTATCTAATAGATTAATAAAAAAATAACTAAAGTGAGTTTATATATAAATTATCCGGAATGTTGATTTACTCTTGGGACGATGACTAGGATACAATAATGATCACACACTTGTTAGGAGCCATTTATTATCGGATTCCACATTAATTTTGACTAGACCAAGGAATATCTTCAAACATCTATGCAATTTCAATGATTTTATAATTACCTTTACCAATTTCACCAGAGTCTCAGATTGCTAAATTACCGTTTCTAAAGTTAACTAACTGTTTTCCTCTTTATGAAGACTGATGACTGAAGAGCCGTTGTCCCTATCAGCTTCCGGAAATAGCCCTACAGGCCCTTACCATAACCCACCATGATTACCGTTAATTAGATGGATTTTTGAGGGTCAATCAAGGCAATTCAAACAAAACCCATCATCGAACCAAGTGGACTCCACTCCATTACTCCTATAAATATCCCACTTTTCTTGCGAACCCAGAAAAAGTAGTCCACTCTCTTTGTTCCCTCTCTTTTCTCCATCTCCACTTAACATACCATACCCTTCTCTTCCGTTTTACTCCAATAATCACACTCGCTGATCTTTGCAACACTTTGGTTTCGCAATGGTCGACGTCGACCGGAGGATGACCGGTCTCAACCCGGCTCATATAGCCGGCCTCCGACGCCTCTCCGCCAGAGCCGCCGCCCCATCAGCCACCTCCACACTCCCTGTCCGCAACGGGCTGCTCTCCTTCTCTTCCCTCGCCGATAAAGTGATAACCCATTTACGTAGCTCGGGCATCCAAGTACAAGAGGGTCTATCGGACGCGGAGTTTGCAAGAGCCGAGGCCGAGTTCGGCTTCGCTTTCCCTCCTGATCTCAGGGCCGTGCTCTCCGCCGGTTTACCCGTCGGCGCAGGCTTCCCAGACTGGCGTTCTGGTGGCGCCAGACTCCATCTCCGAGCTTCGCTTGATCTTCCAATCGCAGCTATCTCATTCCAAATCGCGCGTAACACGTTTTGGTCCAAGTCTTGGGGTCTGAGACCGTCTGATCCAGAAAAAGCGTTACGTGTGGCGAGAAATGCGTTGAAGAGAGCTCCATTGTTGATTCCTATCTTCAACCATTGTTACATTCCTTGTCAACCTTCTTTAGCGGGAAACCCTATCTTTTTCGTGGACGAGAATCGAATCTTCTGCTGCGGCTTGGATCTGTCGGACTTTTTCGACCGAGAATCACTCTTTCGGAGCTCTGAGTCCGATCTCTTATCTCTCCAGAAGCAACGATCCGTGAGCGAGAAGTTCGCTGGTTCATCTTCGAATTTTTCGCGGCGGAGCTTGGATACGGGTATGGTAACCGGAGCGAGAACGCCACGATGGGTGGAATTCTGGAGCGATGCGGCAGTAGACCGGCGGAGGAGGAACTCGGCGGCGTCTTCGTCGTCGGGGTCCTCGTCGCCGGAGCGATTCATCGACATGCCGCCTAGATCGGAAGTGCCTAAATGGGTGGACGAGTATATAGGGCAAATCGGGTCGGTTTTGAGAGAAGGCGGGTGGGGTGAATCAGATATATCTGAGATGGTTGAGGTTTCGGCTTCGGGCTTTTTTGAAGGAGAGATGGTGTTGTTGGATCACCAAGCGGCTTTAGATGCTTTGCTGTTGAAAGCGGATCGGTTCTCGGACATTCTCCGGAAATCGGGGTGGAGCTCCGAGGAGGTGTCGGATGCATTAGGATTTGATTTTCGACCGGAAAAGGAAAGGAAAGCGGTAAAGAAACTGTCGCCAGAGCTGGTGGAGAGAATAGGGAGACTGGCGGAATCGGTTTCCCGGTCATAAAGTTGGGAAGGCCATCGAGATTCTTTCCTGTGTTTTACGTTTGTTTTTCTTAAAATCTTTTTGGAAAGTGTCTGGCCTCGGGTTACAGGAAGAGAAATGAAAGTACATGTTACAAAATATTTGGGAAAAACCAAAAAAAGAAAAAAGGAAATTCGGATTTTACATACTTCATAATATCATTACCCATAAGTAAAACAGATTAGCTTTTTCTTCCCAATGTTCTCTGTTTTGTTTTTATTTTAATTAATCATTGTATCAAAGTTCTGAATTTTAATTAAAAAACGTATTTGCTGCGGTGGTGGACTGGATGCCATTTGTGATAATCCAGCCATGAAGCAACTTTCGAAATGGGGCGTTTTCAGTGCACGTGTGCAGTCTTTTTGAACAAAGAGAGACGTTCTAGGGTCCCACGCTGCGATGGAAGCAGCCCAGTGTCCGATGCTGCGCTGGTGCGGGACAGCCACTTTAGTTCCGTCGTTTAGTTTCTCAATAAGCGTCGTTTCGTTCCTTAACCTTTCCTCTCTTTTCACCAGGTGGGATCAGTTTCTTAATAAAGGAAAGGAATGGAAAGGGCAAAATTCTGGTGACTACGACGAGACTAGTGAAAGAAAGAGAGTACTTAAACGCCATTGGCAAGCTTTGGACCAAAAGGTTGATCCCAACCCTAAATTTGGCAAGCTTTGATCCTTTTGAGACGTGGAGAGAGAGGGGTGTTTTCTTTTCTCTTTGTATTGGAGTTTGGGATTAAAGATGTTGAGTTTTCAGAGGAAAACCTGACACAGCGAAACTCCTTACCCGTCTAGCTTTTAAGGGAGACAACAACGAGGCGTATTTGGTTTTGTGTGCTTGGGTGTGCCTGTGTTCTGTTTTGTTCTGTTCTGTGTTTTCAAATTCTTAGGTTTGTAGATGAAAAGTTTGACATTGACATACAAATACGTATTTTGAGATATGAAAACTTGCTAATTGTTACCTAGTTTCTGCTCAGTTGGTGGGCAATTATGGAATATCAGTACTGAATAGTAATTGGATCGATGGCTGTGTCTCTGTCGTATGCTTGGAAATCATCAGGGGAGGGGTAGGTCCACGTGGAGGAGCGGGATCGTCAGGTTACTGTTAGTCATGAAAATTTGAACTTAAACTAATCTCTATGAAGACTTTATTCACTGAATTAGGAATTTAATGTCACTGTTTCACTTGGTTCAAATTTCTTCAATGGATTTGGACTTTCTGGGTAGCATCAAGTTCTTTTTCAAATTCAGTCCAACTACTGCTTAAATCACCCTTAAAATTTGTGAGAAGTGCTGAAGGTATTCCTGTTTTTCAGTTCTCAAATGAGCTGTGCCATTTCAGGCATTTGAACATCCAGCATCCAAGAGCTATTCTAATTCCAACTCCAACTCCCAGGTTTTGTTTGGTCAGGACTTGCTTCTTGGAATACTCGAGCATAATTGCTCAACTAGAAACAAAAATGTTCTCGTCCAACCTTTGTCCTTACCGCCAAGTCGCCATATGGTAATAATTAGTACACCACCAAAATAGAGACGGGGTATGATTTTCTTTTCTTTTTTATTCAAAGAGATACGATAGAAATGTTGGTAAAGACAATGCAAGGGATTTTTTATCATCACCCACAGGTCTCTATGAATAATTTAGCATCACAGGAGATGGGCTCTCTCGGATAGAGTAAACACACTAATAAAAAAAATTGAGATAAAAGGGACACACAAATTTTAACATAAAAAATTTCTTAATAAATGTGAAAAAAAATCACAAATAACAATAGAAAACTTTCCATCGTAGAAAACAAATATTACAAAAAGAAGATTTCACAATTCATACCAAAAATTATACATAAGATTTAAGATGTATAAAACCTTAAACATACGCTCTTTATATAATTCTAATGGAGGCTTCTATACTCTCTTTTTATCGATATGAGATTTAAGCCAACACAAATGACGTGTTGTAGGAGTTGAACATTCAAATCATACCTACACACAAGTATATTTTAGTTTTATATGTTTCATCCTCATTTTCACTTGTTTAATGAAATTTCAATTTTTAATTATTTATATATATATATATTGGTTCTGCCTGATTCTGACAGAACGGAACATTGCTGCTTGGATCCATGGATTGGCTGCTTCTTCGGTTGAGATTC
>JAOTAZ010000220.1:5208685-5220980 GCA_025629785.1 Erythroxylum oxycarpum | reverse complement strand
AAACTATTTATAATTAACAAGTTAACGTTAACTCTCAAGGTAAAAATATAACCTAAATACTTCAAAACTATTTATAATTAATAAGTTAACGTTAACTTTTAATACTTCAAAACTATTTATAATTAACAAGTTAACAAGTTAACGTTAACGTTAACTTGATAAATATGGAAGCTGCTACGTCTATCTCCTTTTTCAATGCTAATAACATTGTAAAATGGAAGCCTTTATTACTCACCAATGTTCTCTACATTGTAAAATGGAAGCCTTTATTACTCACTAACGTGTTCTCTACGTTGTAAAATGGAAGCCTTTATTACCATTCAATGTTTAAGCTAAATATAAGGGCCCCTTTTTATGGTGGGCCCTGGGCAGGTGCCTTGCCTGCCCCTGCCTAGGGTCGGCTCTGATCATACCACATCCATATGTCTTCTCCATTCCCTACCTTATACTTCATACAAGGATAAATCTACTCCCTAAGCTTCAACATACTCTTAAAAATTCATAAATATTCACGGTTCTATTAAGACTGCCAAAAATTTTGAGATTTAAAATGATAAGTTTGCACCCATTTCACCCACAAAGCTTCCTTATCTACAAATAATTTCCAAATCCTCTTTATTAGCAAAACTTGTTGCATTTGAGTAATCGAAATATCCCTAATCCCCCATGCTTCTTTGGAAGAATAATTTCACTCCACTTCACTTTAGCCCCTTTGCTATTTTCTGTTTTACCAAACCATAGGAAAGATTTTAGTAACCTCTCCATTTCTTTTATCACTCTTTTTAGGATTACCATATGAGCTACTCGGTGGACATGCATATTATTCAAAACAGAAGTAATAAGGGTGACTCTAATAGCTAATGACAAGAATCTATTTTGCCAAGCAAGGATTCTAGATTTCAGTTTTTCTAATAAAGGAATTAAATCTGAATACTTAGGCTTACCTAAAGTAATAGGAACCCCCAAATAGCGAAAAGGAGTTTCCTGTAGTGCAAACCCCACCATATTACTTATCCATTCAGGATTCCTAACATTAAAGGACACATACATGCCACTCTTCTGCTCATTTATCTTCATCCCCGACTAACCAAAAAATGTGTATACTATGTTCATCATCATCATAATAACTTGAGGTTCAGCCTTGCAAAATAGAATAACATCATTAGCGTAGAGCAAGCGTGACATTTTCAGATCCCTACATTTAAAATGGCATTGAAACAAACCATTGCTATCCACAAGTTTAGAAAAAAATCTTGAAAATCCCTCCATAGCTAGATTGAATAGGTAAGAGGAAAGTGGATCGCCTTGCCTAATCCCTTTAGTATTAAAAAAAGGTCTCGTAAGAGTCCCATTCACTAACACACTCATCGACGTAGTTTGTATACATTGCTAAATCCAGTGACAAAATCTATTAGGTAAGTTGATGGCTTCTAAACAAGCTTTCAAATATTCCCAACTAATGGTATCATAAGCTTCATATAAGTCAAGCTTTAATGGCAGAAAATTTCCAGTATGATACTCCCGTAATAACTCTTGAAGAATCAGTTTATTGTCACCGATGCTTCTCAATGGCAGAAAAACACCTTGTGCCAAATTGACCACCTCTGACAACACTACTTTCAATCTATCTGCCAATAATGTTGCGATAATTTTATAGACAGTCGAACAATAAGAAATTGGGCGATAGTCCGTAATCATCACGGGCATGTTCGTCTTAGGAACTAGACAAATGAAGGTATGGTTGATCTCCTTTAGAAATGAGTTAGAAGAAAAGAACTCCAGCACCACATCAGTTAAGAGAGGGCCCGTGATGTCCCAAGTTTGTTAAAAAAGAAGAAGCATACCCATCCAGACCAGGCACTTTCAAACTATTTAGTTATTTTTAGTATTATTTGTTTAATGATTATCAATAAAAAAGAGCAAATAGTTGGATCATAGTAGTTCTTTATTTTAAGGACTTCATAACAAATAAAAGGGTAGATTAGTTATCTTAATTATATAATAAAATTTAAAGATTAAATAAATTATATATTAGAAAAATAATTTCTTCATTAGTATTTGCAATTCACAATTTATCTTTTACTTTAATTGTAAAATTCACAACTCAAATCACATAATAATTTTAATATTCGCAAATTAATTTACAAACATATAGCAGCATCTTCAGTACGATCCTATTTTACTTGTGATCTCTTTTTATGTCCCAAAAGTAAGTCAGCCGACCCCAAGCGTGTTGAATTAACGTAATCTTTTGTTGAATGAGCTGGCAAGCCAGGGATTACTAATCCAATAAACCTAAGAACTCTTAACAACCACCCTTCTCTATACTCTGGTCCCCTTGTGTAGACAATAGTGAAGCTTCTTATCAGCTCCAATAAAGCGTTTGCAATCATGGGTATGACTGCAAGTGGCGAGAAATAGTTCTTGTTCGGTTCTTCCACGACAACCTGTAATAATATCACATACGTATTAGTAGTTCTGGACGCAGCTAGTAACCTTGGATTTTCCTAAATACAGATGTATACATGTCTGTTTAAGGTTTAGAAGTTCTATCGAGTTACGACATGGTTAAGTATTTCTAGCTACCTGTTATTTATTTATCTTTTCAAGAAAAGCCATGACAAAGTATTTAACATCTTAAAGAAGCCATCCACTGAATTGATGTTGAGATCAAGACTGTATATTCTGCAAAACATTCCGTCACATAATTGTTCAACAATCGCTAATTACAACATTATTACTAAACATGTCAGCACAAGGCATTGATTAAGGTAAGGATAGCTAGTAGGCGTGAACAGAAGAAGAGAAAGCATAACAAGAAAATTTTGCACGTAGATTAATAATGCTTTAAAGACATTCTTTTAGTTGAAACTTTTGCTTTATATACGTCATACCAATGTTACCGGGGACCAAGTATAAAATAGTAGAATATGAACTAATCCTAAAAACCCTATATTAATTACAGTTAAAATGTAAGTAATTCTAATATCAGTTAAAATGTCGTAATTCTAATGTATAAGAGAAGAGTATTCTGAAGAGATCACAATCGTATACCTTTCCTTCATAGTGCCTGTTGTAGTAAACACAAGTCCCGAAATGCTTGAACATAAGGGCAGAATCATCGTAAGGCAACCTGGGGACCATATCATTACCATAAACAAACCTGTAATATCGGATACGATTCTCTTCCAGCTTATTTTCCATTATAGCTCCAAAAGTTTCATCTCCTACCCTAGGTTGCCCGAATGTGTACACTCCTTCTAGTCTCTCCAAGAGCAACTTCTCGTCATGCAACGTCAAAATTGCTGAGAAAAGAATTGCTAGCGCCCCACCTAAACTGTGACCGGTCACTATAAACTTTGTTTGAGCATTTTGGGACAATATTTTTCTTAATATATCTCTAATGGCGTAGTAAACTGGCGTAGGTCTAGTATCGTCTTGGTTCACTTCCAACGGCCAACCAAGGTTCCTTTGTAATCCTAGAGCTTTCATGAAACCACCGTGAATCCTACCAAATCCAGGAAGTTCGTACCACGAGATGTCAAAGTCAGAGCACCAAGCATCTGCGTCAAAGGGTTCGGTGCCTCTAAAGGCCACCACAATCGTGTCTTGATCACCAGTTCTGTCGCGCAGCAGGAAGACTTGCGTTGTAGCTTTATTTTGATAATCTGCATTAGTTCAATTGGGGTTCCTTTTGTTATGTAGTGTGTAATTAATTTTCATTAACATTAAACGTTAGTAAATTTGATGAGATTTATAATTCGAGTCTTTCGTTATGTTGCTTCTTACCATTCCAGTAGTCATAAAACCCCAAGAACTCCATCTGCATAACACAAGAAATTCGGATGAACTACAAGTAATCAAGTGCATAAAATATGTTAAATAAATAGAAGAGTAACAAAAAGAAAATGTGTTTTCCCCCAAGGTAATTAATCTTTTAAATTAGAACAAAGCTTCAGCTACAACAGTGTTTTATAAGATACTAATTGGGTATATAAAATAATGTGGTTATGAACTAATAAATCAGTATATAAATCAACCATATAAATGGGTCATAAGAAATTGAAGTCATATATATTCATACCATATAAATGGGTCATAAGAAATTGAAGTCATATATATTCATACCTTCCAGTGATCGTTGACTATTCCATATAGGTAAGCTTTGTTCTCATAGGATGCCTTAGAAGCCATCATAGAGAGTGCTGCCAAGTAATTTGCATCTCCCGGTTTTATGTTTCTATCCAACTCCTTCCGCTCGTCCAAATAGCCGATGAATGATGTGAAACTTGGTGATGTCTTATCAGGAATCACTAGCTTCCCTGAACCAGATTAAACAAA
The DNA here is from genome assembly GCA_025629785.1 of Erythroxylum oxycarpum. Taxonomy (NCBI): domain Eukaryota; kingdom Viridiplantae; phylum Streptophyta; class Magnoliopsida; order Malpighiales; family Erythroxylaceae; genus Erythroxylum; species Erythroxylum oxycarpum. The sequence continues at coordinate 5,216,639 of JAOTAZ010000220.1, read as the reverse complement.
GCAAGTAACAAAGTTATCGGCCACAGAAGTTATTCAGTAGTTCTTATTTATACAGATATACCAAATTCATTTTTTTTCTGAAAAGTTATACCAAATTCATTTTGTGTAAGCTTAATTCTTATTTACTCGGTGTTGGAGGACATTTGTTTCTGTCTCAGGCTTTTAGGCAGAGGGAAGTTAGCTTATGGAGCTATGGAGTAATGCTCGTTCTTTAAGTTTATTATTAGAGAAGACAAATGATGGGCATGCTACGAATATTAATTATTTGTATATGAGCTGGAAAGATGAGGTTGGTCGGATAACTGGGGTCCCTTACGCGAATGATTATTGTTGCTTTTACCCAAAACCTATATATCTTATTTAAGCTGCTCATAATTTCATCAAACAGGTCCCACAACCCATATTTTGAGCATAAATTATGCTTTTTGCTGTAAACTCCTACTGACCATCTTTCCTTTGCCAGTATGTCAACACCAAACACCTACCTTCTTTAATTACTAATTTATGAAATGACATTGACCTACCTTAAGTCAACACCAAACACCTCTCTTCTTTTAATTTATGAAATGACATTCACCAATGGACCTTTTAAGTGTTTATTGAATGGTACTAAAACTTTATATTACATCAATGTACAAAAAGAAGCATTAGAATACTCAAGTTAAATGCTTTATGTTCCCAACTCTTTGGAAGTCTATCAATATGAAATTAATTACTAACGGTAAGCATCTGGATGGAGAGTCAGTTCTCCATTTTAACGCAAGTAATTAATTTTATCAAAGCCAAATTGTTCCATACGTATTTCTTGCGATGATAAATTAATTAATATGCTCCTGAAAATTATGAATATTATTTGAAATATTTTCGTTTCTAGATTTTGAACCGACACAATAATTATGGTTACCGGAGTTTCTGCATGTCCTTTCTTTTCTGAAAAAGACTCTCAATTATGAAGTCTACATTTTAATGTTATCACTTACAGTACATATCGTCTCCTGACGTGATGCTCTGAAATTTTTGAAGCCAATCTTTGTCCTGTTCTTCTTTAACTTTCTTTTTGCTCTTGGTAGGGTCGGTTCTGTTGGGCCTGGGACCGATCGGTCTATTCACCAAAGATATCCAGCCCAAGTCTGCAACCATGCTCCATTAAGCCCGTCCATATGAGAGAGACTCTCATGCACACGTAAAGACTTAAACCTAAACCTAGTTATCGTTCTCTATATAAGATATAGTTCTACCGTGACGAAGGTACGCAATCATAACCTAGCTTTTTCTGCATTCAGCAGCCTTACCTTCTTTAAAAAGCCTAACTTGAACGTAGGAGGGGCTAATCGGGACACAACCCCCGACGTGTTTTCTTTGTTTTGCAGGGATCATAGCCACGAGAAGCAGTCAATCCATGGATCCAAACAACAACGTTCTGTTCTGTCAGAATCAGGCAGAACCAATTGGCGCTCACCGTGGGACCCCTATTCGCCATCGCTCGGCATCTCCATTGACCGACTACGATCGGTCGTGTTGTCAAGACAACAACCTTGGGACCTCAATTCGCCATCGTCCGGCATCCTCGCTCGCCATCTCTATAGACCGACTACGATCGCTCGGGTCGCCAAGATAACATCCTTGGGACCCCTATTCGCCATCGCGTTTTCTCCATCGATCGCCCGACATCTCCATAGACCGACCACGATCGGTCGGGTCGCCAAGAAATTATCCTTGGGACCCCTATTCGCCATCGCCCGGCATCGCCATAGACCGACCACGATCGGTCGGGTCGCCAAGAAATCATCCTTGGGACCCTAATCGCCATCGCCCGATATCTCCGTAGACCGACTACGATCGGTCGGGTCGCTAAGACAATATCCTTGGGACCCTAATCGCCATCGCCCGGTATCTCCGTACATCGATTACGACCGATCGGATCGACCACGCTCACCTCGCTCGTCATGAACGTAAATCGACTACGGTCGACCGCCCGACCTCGATATACACTGGCTACGATCGATCGGTAAAAGTCCTAGAATAAAAGCTAAAGTCGTTTGACCTAATTCATTCAATTGCGATTTGTTAGTCAGGGGGATGGCCTAATCCTCGGTACATAAGAAGTAATGCAAAACGAGTGTCCATTTCATTCAAGTCAAAAATTCTGGCCACATGCCCGACCAGGTGAGCTCCATGAAGGATAAAAATAAAAAAAAATTCATTAAGTTCGAGCTGGCCACAAGCCCGGCCAGCTGAGCTTCAAAAATCAACAGAACGAGAAGTGGGTGAATTCCCGGGAGAAGGAGAATACCCAGGGGAAGCCTCGGCGGATGGATGCCCTGGGACGACCTCGGTAGCAGGCGGTAAAGCCGGGAGAGGCGTTAAAGTCAAAACGGGAGCAGGGTCCAAGGGAGCACCCGGAGGAATACCCTCACAGGAGAGCTCGTCCTCTTCGGCTGAGCTAAGGTCTAGCTCTTCGTCCGGAACCGGCCCCCGGTCCTCCTCGGCTCTCTCCCTTACTTCCTTTAGAGACAAACCCAGAGCGGCAGGAAGCATCGGTTCGGCAAATTCTTCAAACGAAGGACCGTCCGACCCTTCAGGGACGCGAGAGTCGTAGCAATTCTTCAGGATCTGGAGGGCTAAGTCACATGAATACTCCAAACACTCCTCCTGCAAGAATTGCGTTTGCCATCGCTTGATTGCCTCAATCCTCTGCTTCTTTATGGAGGCTCGCTCCCTCCTCAGCATATTTTCAGCCCTTGGTTGGCCATCCACCTCCGCATGGCAATCCTCGAGGAATTTTGCCTTAAGCCTGCTCTCCGACTCCAGCTTCCCTCGCAGCACCGCACATTCCTCGGCCAGTTTGTTCCTCGCCGCCATCGCCCTTACCCGTTCAACCTCCTCCGCGGTGAGGCGAGCTCTCAAGTTGCTCCTCTCCTCCTCTCCCGACGCGAGCTGGGCCCCCAAGATATTACACTCGTCCACCCAAAGTTTTTTCTCCTCCTCCAAAGAGGAAAGTTGGGCCCGGGAGAAGTCTCTTTCTTCTTTGGCCCCTGAGAGCTCGGTGTTTAAATCCTTCACCTGATCCAGGAGGGACTGGATCTCCCGATTCAGCAACTCGATGCGCTGACGAATAGACGACACGAAAGCCACCTCCCTTATGGAATTACGGATGGCGCGACCCGTCAATTCCTCAAGACTCAACGAGTCGAAGCGCTCCCCGTCGGAAGGGGGAATGACCCTCTCAGCTATATGACAGGCCACTTCGATGTTACCAATCGAAGCAGTCTTATCAAGGCTAATCGCGGGCTCCCACTTGTCAGCACTCCCCGCTCGCTCCTTCCCTTTACCCTTAGATGACGGGGTAGCCCGATCCCCCACCTTCTCCTTCCCTTTATTTCGACTCAGAGGACAAGGAGACCAGTCGGCTACTTGAGCGGCTTTCCTCCTTTTAAGAGGTCGATCATTCCTCTCTTCCTCCTCTCCCTCCGTGATTACTAGGATCTCACCAGGCGGGACGATCACCGCAGGCGCCTCAACAGATTCGGGAATGGCAGGAGGACTACTTCGTTGCTCTAAGGTAGCGGGCCGAATAACAACCGAGCTAGCCTCCCCCTTGTCTTCCTGTCCTCCAGTCTCTGATGACCCGACAACTTTCCACTTGCCCTTGGTAGACTTTGGGGGACCGCTGAAAGCACCAATTTTGACCATGGCTGCACAAACAACGAAAACAGGTTAGAAATTGAACCAAAACTTATAAGCAGGGTAAACAAGTCAATCACGAGGAATTAACCAGGTGGGGAAATTTCCTCTCCTAGCCCGTCAATTTGCGGAGGAGGGTCGATTAAAAGAGAATTGGCCGAGGCCCCCCCATGGTATCCCGAAATGAGTCGGGCAAAGTTATACTGGCCGAGCCCTTTTATACGACCAACTACCTCCTGCTTCTCTCTTGAAAGAGATAGGCTCGACGAGTTGTTCCACCGCTCGGCCAGGGGATATTTCCACGGTTGGGGTTCAGAGGAAGACCCCGGAGGGTTCACGAAGAAATATTTTGTTCGCCAACCGGTAATTTTAGAAGCTGTCCCGGCTGGGCGATATCGGGCATCTTTATACATTAGCGAGGGAATCCCGCCCCCAGAGCTGGGGCTCTGGCTCATTCTCAAGAAGCAGCGTAAGATGTTGACTGAAGGCCGACAACCAAACTGATGGCATAACAAAGTCAGACCATTAATGAACCTCCAACCGTTCGGAGGTATTTGACTTGGCCTTAATTGGAAATCAGAGCACACCTCGTCAATGATAGGGAGGTAAGGAAGCCTCAAGCCGCCGACAGAGAAGAAACTCTCGGAGACGGCAAAATACCCATCCGCGCTACCATGGATCCCTTCATTCCCCGAGGCCAGTCTGGGTTTCCAGGATCGAGGGATCTCATTATTAATAATCGACCGATTCAGTTTCGCGGCAGTCATCCTCGATTTACCTTTAGGCAACTCCTTTACGACCATCCCGTCCCTTCGCTCTCTTGTTGAAATTTCTTCAACATTGCTTAATCTCAGTATCGCCGTTGCCTCAGCCGCGATTTCAGACGTCCTTTCAGTAACGTCATCCCTTGGAGAAACCCCACTTCGAGAACCGGTGGAAGACATGCTCATCAAGAGAAAATTTAGGAGGGGAAATAGGGGAAGAGGACGTACCTATTTAGTGGTAAGAGGTCTGATACGGCAGCTGGAGAAAACTCCAAAAACTCTGAACACTGTAAGCAAATGAAGGCAAGTAGCAGGTTGGATAACGAAAGCAGAAGGTAAAAAACTCCGTAACTCATCGCCTCCGAATACTTATAGGTGGGGGGTAAAGGAAACACCCAATCGATGCTCGACACGCGGCCGAATCTGGACCAAGTAACAATCGATGCTCGACACGTGGCAGAATCTGGACCAAGTACCGTTAGGATTGTTTAAAATTCGGAACGGCGCGAGCGGTTGACATGACGCACAGGACAGTTGTACAGCGGTTACAAGGACGATACGCTTCAGATTCTCTCAGAGGGCACGCGCCAACGGTTACAAGGACGATACGTTTCATATTCTCTCAGACGGCATGCGCCGTCACACAATAAACGCTTCCAGTATAGCCACGCGTTCACTAATGATGACTCCCGACCTACTCTGATGCAAGCTGTCATGCAATAATCGCCCATGCCGACCGGTTGAGCCCATACTGACCGGTTGGGGTGTTCTGCCGAGCGATCCCAACTCTGCCGAGCGGTCCCCATACAAGTAGTCGCACTTTACCCGTTCAAATCCAATTGCTCAAGCCTACCCCGAACCATCCCGCACATGAGTTACAACGTCACTGCCCGACCGATCGTCCCGATTACGAGTCGTCATATGTACGAGCTGCACACCTCTACATACTCCATCGACTCTTCTCTGCGCTCAGACTCGAGGAGTAGGGGGCTTGTGGTAGGATCGGCCCTGGGGCCGATCAGTCCATTCACCAAAGATATCCAGCCCAAGACCGCAACCATGCTCCATTAAGCTCATCCATATGAGAGAGACTCCCATGCACACGTAAAGACTTAAACCTAAACCTAGTTATCGTTCTCTATATAAGGTATAGTTCTACCGTGACGAAGGTACGCAATCATAATCTAGTTTTTTCTGCATTCAGCAGCCTTACCTTCTCCAAAAAACCTAACTTGAGCGTCGGAGGGGCTAATTGGGACACAACCCCCGACGTGCCTTCTTTGTTTTACAGGGATCATAGCCACGAGAAGCAGTCAATCCATGGATCCAAACAACAACGTTCCGTTCTGTCAGAGTCAGGCAGAACCAGCTCTATACCTCCTTTTGATAGAATAAGATCGTCTCGTTAATTTTATGTTGTCTTAAAATGTCTAGTAAATTTTAGCTATTTATTTATGTGGATTTCACGTGAGCTCCACATAAATAAGCATGGAGTCCGCATAAATGAATTGCTAAGATTCAGTGAATACAATAAGACACCATAAAAATTGGATTGAGGATTTGAACTCTCTTTTTTACTACGACAAATGAAACTTTGCTTAAAGTGCGGGGCAAACAAATTTCTAGTATCTGTTCTTTTCAGAATTAAGAAAAAGAAGAAATTAAGGATATCTCATTTTACTTAAAAATTAGATGAGATTGAGTAAACCTTTATATTTTTAAAAATAATTCAGAAAGTCCCTATTTTCTTAAACACTCACACATATAGATCTGTTCTACTGCAAACTGTTATACACAATTAATCTAAGGATTTTATAAGATTAACTAACATATTTATAGAAAAAGGAGAGACAGAAGCAAAGGGACTAACCTGTAAAAACATTCAGCAAGAGCCTGCCAAAGCTACCGTTGCTTGACAAAAGGTTAATCCACATCTCGATCAAGGAACCGATCCACGACATTGGCTTGGAGAAAAACAGCAACAGTTTCTGAACCGCAATGGAAATGAATATGAGCCATCGTCTCTGGAAACTTTCCTCCTTCTCCTTTGGACTGTCGACGAACTTTCTTTTCTCGATGTCAGTAGAGAATAAAATGCTAATCAGGTCGAAGAACTTTACTTCTTCGGGTTTCAGAACCATATAACTGCTTGAAAAACCTTTGTTGCATTCCATAGCTGCAAGTTTTGATTACTATCTAAAGATTGGAACTTGGAACAGCCCTCGCTTGTGGGTTTTGGAGGCCGGCGGACCTTGTTTATATAGAGACAACGTGAAACTTGGTTGGATTTAACTTTGATGAAATATTCTAATCTTATGAATCAATCAGCTTTGATGGTTTAATTTTTGATTTTTTTTTTATTGGCACGTTTAAGTTGTAGTGGTACTTTTCTAAAAGGGTTCATTAGTTAGGTAAGGTTATTTTGTTTAATGCTATACTCTCAAGCTGTTTACTTTATTGTTTTTTAAGCATACGGTAACACATCTGACATGTCGGTGTTTTAAATTGAGAATGCTTCGACTGCTTTCTGAATATGAACATGAATTTTAGCACTCTATATCCTACATCACGTCCATATTTTCACCTTTGATTTTTGGAGAATAACATATCTATTAGACTATACCACTAAAGATTTTCAAAAAATGCAATCTTTTATGTAGAGTGTGATCTGTTAAGTGACCGTTTCACCACAATAGCTTAAGCTGTTGTGTGAGGTCAACTTAATTAGTTTTATATATTCACTAACACACCCCCTCAAGTGAAAACCCTTTGGACTTGAAACTTGCACAGACTCACTCTACCTTGTACTGAATATTAGGTGAGTGGTAGGATTTGAATTCATGACCACTTGGTTACAAAGGATCTGATACCATATTAAGTAACCGTTTCACCACAACAGCTTAAGCTGTTATGTGAGACCAACTTTAGTGAATTTATAAAACCAATTAAGTTGGTCTCACACAACAACTTAAGCTATTGTGGTGAAACGGTCACTTAACATGGTATCAGAGTCAATTTATCTCGATGGTTAGGGGCGGTACCCAGTTATGTCCCTTTGCCCAATATATCCATCAGATGTCCAGTACTGTTCTGGACTGAGGAGGGTGTGTCATTCACATCGGACAATTACAAAGGCATTCAAGAGTTTATAATAGTGTATAAACCTCCTCCTCTTGAGTTAGCTTTTAGGGGTAAGTTAGACACTTTCTAACATGATCTACTCCATGTAATTCTATCTTACTTTTTTTTATAAACAAAAAAATTACAAAACATAATAAATAATATTAACTTTTAACTAAAGAACTTACATTTTTATTTAACAAGATAACAAATGATTTGGAGCATTAATTATGAAGATCTTTTATTTTTCCGCATAATACCCATCCGGACCAAACACTTTCGAACTATTTAGATATTTTTAGTATTATTTATTTAGTGATTATCAATAAAAAAGGGCAAATAGTTGGTTCATAGTAGTTCTTTATTTTAAGGACTTCATCAAAATA
>JAOTAZ010000220.1:5164229-5189091 GCA_025629785.1 Erythroxylum oxycarpum | reverse complement strand
TCCTTCGGCTGGAGAACAGTTATCTAACAAGGCGAAATGGATGACGAAGCTGAATATGAATGAAGATGAGGTAAATCATCAGTTGTATGGATACAACAACCCATCGGAGAGGAAGACATCAAGTCTGGTACCGAAGGCAAGGGTATTATTTACAATACTGTTCAATTGTATTTTGCCAAGGACAAGGTCAAGACATCTGATAACAACACTAGATGAGCAATGTTTACTCTATTTATTGAATCGTCATCCTATAGATTTACCATTTCTAATATTTCAGTATATGGTAAAGGTGATAAAGGATTCTAATAGTTATCCTTATGGAATGTTGTTGACAAAATTTTTTAGAGAGTCTGGAGTATGACTTGATTGGGGAAACAGGGTGAAGAGGCCTGTTAAAAGTTACATTGATTCAACAATAGTTGCAAAAATGGGTCTGAGAAATCTGAACAATGAAGAAGCAGAATCTCAGAAAAAAGCAAGAGGTCAGGGGGAGCAGATTCGGAAGAAATCTTCTGTGACAAGTTATAAGTCTCAAACAAAGGAGACAAAGCCCATTACTATTATAAGTAGGAAATCATTAGAAGATACTCAAAAAGAAAAAGCAATTTCTCAAAAAGACAGTAGCAGGGTGCGTGTCATTGAAGAAGGTGTTTTGAAGCGTAAAGGGGAGACACTTCTTAATGACATTCAGAAACAAACCAGAAGGTCACCAAGAGTACGAACTCTGCGACAACAAGAGGAGAGCAATCCAGAGAGTTGAGTCAGGTGAAAAACTCTTAATTGCGAGCGCCCAAAACCATAAGATCATTAGAGTTAATCTTACGGGAAGACTCAGCCAAACAGGATGAAGAAATTGAAAGAAAAAGGAGATTGGAGTCTGGAAAGCAAAAGAAGAAACCTCAAAAGTAACCAAGATTACTTGAAGCTCCACAAAAGAAGAAGGAGTGTCAAGAAAAATCTACTTCTGTTATTGATGAGTTCAGTCAGGAAATGACTACTATCACTAATGTTCGAATAGAGGAATCAACAGAGCACAGTGAGGAATAGGCTATTTCATTACCACCTCTGAGGAAAGAAGATTTGGAAATCAGAGTGGTTGAAAAAGTCGAAACTGTGAAAACGAAGAGCAATTCTATAATCATCAGGGAACAACCAAGGAAAATAGTGAAGACACACTTCAAACCAATTTTGTTCAGTGAAAGTGTTATGCATCTGTTGGATGAAGGTGACAAGAGCTTCTATGATCAATAGAAAATCATTGGGAAGGTACCATACCCAACACAGATGACAAATAAGCCTCACACTATTTTTCCGATCTTAGAGCACACTGTGATAAAGGTTTTGCCTGATATTCAACCACCATACCATATGGTGTACAATACTGATAAAAGGAAGAGGAAGATATACCCCGAACCAGTATTGAATGGTCTGACACCAGAACAAATTGATGAAGAAGTACGTCTGATAGACGACGCGTGTGACTTAAAAAGGAAGACAAATGCAATGTGCATTTATCAAGATCTAGGAACAAGTGGTAGCCAATTAACGACAAATGATCCAGTGGGAGGAACACTTACATTCGGTCAGCTTAATCCAACAAAAGTTGCAGATATGGAGTGCTTAATTGAGCCTATTGGAAAGGCTATATTACGCCAACGACCACTATGGCACATAACCTCAATGGAAGAGATTCTACCTTTGCTTGGACGTCCAATCCCACGCCTACCAGCTCTTTATGATCTAAATCCTCCTGAACACAACCTACCTGTTCAACCTCCTCCCCTCCAGATTGTTGAAGTGTTTGTTCCATCTTCAGACGCATACATGACTACAATTGTTGTTGGAGAAGAACAATCAGAGGAAGCTGAACGACCGAAAACTGCGCCTGACTTACATGCTCAACTAGATCATATTGAAAAAAGAGTCAGGAAGTGCGAAAAGATGCTGAAGAAGCTTATACAATATTTTCGGTTATAATCATTTTTTGATTAATAACAAATAGGGGGAGAAGAGAAGAGAAAGATAGAAAACAGGGGGAGCAAAGACGAAGACAAGACAAACTGAACTGAAAGGAAGAAAAACTTGATGTTTTTAGTTTCTTTGTTCTTTTGGCTATATTTTGTAAAGCTTTTCATCCTTTTAATAAAGGTATTTGTTATCATCAAAAAGGGGGAGATTGTTAAGTCAAAATGAATTTACGATTAATAAGTTTTGATGACAAACAAAAGAAGACAAATGAAAAGAAAATGAAACAATAAAAATAGACGATAGCTAAAGTAGAAAAATAGACGGAAGATAAAGAAGTAAAAGCAGACGGAAGCTAAAGCAGACGGAAGCGAAAGCAGATGGAAGCGAAAGCAGACGGAAGCAAAAGATGACGAAAGTGAAAGCAGATAGAAGCAAAAGCATATGGAAGCGAAAGCAGACAGAAGCGAAAGCAGACAGAAGCGAAAGCAGACGAAAGGAAAAGCAAAGGGAATCAAAAGCAGATGGAAGCAAAGTAGACGGAAGCAAAAGCATACAGAAGCAAAAGTAGACGGAAGCAAAAGCAGACGAAAGGATAAGCAGAAAAGCAGACGGAAGCTTCGGTCTGAGTTAGTTATAAGATTCAACTAAATAATCGTTTCTTTAAAGAATCAAGAAGTAGTTAGAGACGGAGGCTATAAATAAGAGGTCAAAGTCGAAGATCGCATATACATACATACATATACATAGACATACACGTATAGAAGAGATTATTGCGAAGAATTTTCGTGCAAAAATACTGAGTGTTATTCTGTTATTGTAACAAGCTCAAAACACTGATAATGATACAAATTGCCTAAAGAGGCTAAGAGTAAAAAATACTCATTGTATTGAGACCTGAAGAGGCTCGGAGAAAAGAACACTTTTAAAGCTTTGAGAGATAGTGAAATCTCATATAGGAATCTGAGGACTGGACGTAGCCCACAGTTTGGGGTGAACCAGTATAAAAACTACTGCGTCAAAATTCTCTCAACTCTCTCTTACTCTTTACATTGTGATTTTCAATATTACTTTCATACACAAGTGTTAGAAAGCCAATTACAAATGTGTCAACATCAGTTCTGAAAAATAAACTAGTTTTTGTTAATTGAAAGAAGTTATCAAAAAGGGGTTAACAAGAAAGTTTAACACAATTCAACCCCCCTTCTTGTGCATTTACATATCATTATTGTTTATTATATTAATGTGTGATTCACTTTAGGGATGTGCCTTCAGCCCTATACACCCGAAGAAGTTGCTCAGCCTTACCAGAATTGGAGCTATCGGTTGCTTCCCTCAAAGGTATAGTGGGTCAATAAACTCTCAAACTCAGGGGGGTTATATCCGGAACGAAAGTAATAATCCTAGTCGACAGTGGGGCATCGTATAACTTCATAAGACGAAGGTTAGTCGACGACTTGAAGATTGAAGTGGGTGGCACGAAACCCTTCAGAGTTTAGATTGGGGAATGATTGTCGGGTATAGAGTGCAGGTATCTGCAAAGGGGTAGAGCTCCATACACAAGGTATGTTGGTGAAACAAGATTTCTTTCCCTTTGAAATGCAGAGTGTTAATGTCATCCTTGGGGTAGCTTGGCTGGAGACACTAGGAGACATCTTGATCAACTGGAAAAAACAGATAATGAAGTTTAGTCAGGAGGGGCAGAAGGTTAAACTGTATGGGGAGCTAGGTTCAAAGGCATCAGTGACATCACTCAAGACTGCTGTAAAACTCTTACAGCATGGGGCAGAGGGCTTCCTTCTAGAATATGGAGGACAGGGAGAGTTGGATGAAGAAATGGTTGTAATGGAGAGGGAGGTACTGAAGTTGGAAAAGGTACAGTGTGACTGTCAGGCAGACTCTACAGTTGGGGAAGAAATCCAGAAGGTATTGGTGAAGTTCAGAAATGTATTTGTTCCTGTCACCCAACTTCCACCGAACAAAGCTACTGATCACACTATTCAGTTGGAGCCTGGCTCCAAACCTCCTAATGTTAGACCCTACAGGTACCATTATTATCAGAAAAATGAGATTGAGAAGTTAGTTAATGACATGTTAGATTCAGGCATTATCAGGCCGAGTAATAGTCCCTATTCTAGTCCAGTGTTGCTAGTAAGAAAGAAGGATAGTGGGTGGAGATTATGTGTTGATTACAGAGCGTTGAATAAGTTGGCAGTACCTGATAAGTACCCAATTCCCTGTATTGATGAGATTTTTTATTAATTGGGAGGGTCCAAGATTTTTTCTAAGATTTATTTGAAGTCAGGATACCATCAAATTAGAGTAAAAGAGGGAGACATAGCCAAGACAGCATTCCAAACTCACGAGGGGCACTATGAATTCACGGTAATGCCCTTCGGTCTCATGAATGCTCCTGCAACTTTTCAATTCCTTATGCATGAGTTGTTCAAACCTTACCTTTGAAAGTTCATTCTAGTTTTCTTCGATGACATACTGGTTTATTGTGTGAGTTTGGAAGATCATTTGAATCATCTCCACATAGTGCTTCAAGTATTGAGTGATAATCAGTTAGTAGCCAATTTGAAGAAGTGCAGTTTTGGGCAGAACAGATTGGAGTACTTGGGACATTATATTTCAGCAGATGATGTTTTGGTGGACCCTAACAAGATTGCAACGATTGTCAATTGGCCCGTCCCAAAGGCTGTTAAGGCACTGAGGGGATTCCTAGGATTATCAGGATACTACAGGAGATTCGTCAAGGGGTATGGTAGTATAGCAAAGCCACTCACAAATCTGTTATGTAAGGATAAATTCCAGTGGGATGATTCAGCTCAAGAGGCATTTGAGGCACTTAAACACTTGCTAACTACTACACCCGTGCTGACCCTGCCAAATTTTTCCAAACCCTTTGTAGGTGAGACAGATGCATCAGGGGTAGGCATTGGAGCAGTGCTGATGCAGGAGGGCAGGCCAGTGGCTTACTTGACCCAAGGGTTTTCAGCTAGAAATCAACTGAAGCTAGTTTATGAAAGAGAATTGATGGCTATAGTGTGGGTAGTACAGAAATGGAGGCATTACTTGATGGGGAGGCATTTCACCATACGAACAGACCAAAAGAGTTTGCATTTCTTGACTAATCTAAGGCTATTATGGGAGGAACAACAAAAATGGGTTACTAAGTTGCTAGGATTCAAGTTCGATATAATGTACAAACCGGGGGCAAGAAACCGAGCTGCTGATGCATTGTCTAGGAAAGCTGAAGTTGAGTGCAGAGCTTTGAGCATGGGGCTTCATGAAGAGTTGAATCAGCTAGAAGAAATAGTTCAGCAAGACCCCAAGTTAAGAAGCATCATACAAGACTTGTTGTTGCAACCGGATAGCCATCCCCCATTGAAGATGATAGGCCCGAGGCTCTTCTATGATAGCAGATTGGCTTTGCCTGCAGAAGGACCTCGTATACAGAAGTTGATTAGTGAGTTCCACTCAACTCCCATAGGAGGACATTCGGGTTATTTTAGAACTTATAAGAGACTAGCTAATGTGGTCTATTGAAAGGGAATGAAATCAGATGTGAAGCAGTTCATCTTGAGTTGTGATGTGTGTCAGAAGAATAAGTACTTAGCCCTAAAACCAGTCGGCCTCCTTCAGCCCTTACCTATCTCGACTCAGGTATGGGAAGAAATCTCGATGGATTTTATAAGTGGACTGCCTAAAGCATCAGGTGTGGATACTATATTTGTCATTGTGGATAGATTGACTAAATTCAGTCACTTCCTTGCCCTCAAACATCCATACAATGCAAAACAGGTGGCTGCCCTTTTATTAAAGAGGTAGTGAGGCTCCATGGATTTCCTACGGTGATTGTGTCGGATAGGGATAGAATTTTTATGAGCACCTTCTGGCAAGAGATGTCCAAGCAATCAGAAACCACTTTGCACATGAGCTCTGCTTATCACCCCAGACGGACGGTCAAACGGAGGTAGTAAACAAATGCTTGGAGACCTATTTAAGATGTTTTGTTAGTAATCATCCTAAGGAGTGGCCTAAGTGGTTGAGTTGGGCGGAGTATTGGTTTAATACCACCTACAGTAGTGCCATTGGAATGACCCCATTCAAGGCACTCTATGGCAGAGAACCACCCACTCTTCTCAAGTATATTGATGAGGGCTTTTTGGTAGAAGATATCAACCAACAATTGATTGACAGGAATCAGATTCTAGAGGAGCTGAAGTCTAATTTGTTGAAAGCCCAGCAGCAGATGAAGAAATATGCAGATTCCAAAAGAAGACCGATGACTTTTGAGGTAGGGGACCTGGTTTATTTAAAATTGCAGCCCTACAGATTTAAATCATTAGTTACCAGGAGTAATGAGAAGCTTAGCCCACGGTATTATGGTCCATATCCGATCACTGCTAAGATTGGAGAAGCAGCCTATCAAGTGCAACTTCCAACTACTGCCAGGATTCATGATATTTTTCATGTATCCCAACTGAAGCCAGCTATTGTTCCTATTGCACACTCACAGCCATTGCCCTCTTTTCTGGATGAAGATATGCAGTTGAAGGTAGAACCAGCAGCAGTAGTGGGAGTTTGCAGAAGAATTAATGGTGAATTGGAGGTTTTAATTCGGTGGAGAGACTTACCAGCCTTTGAAGCTACATGGGAGAAATTTGAATTCATCAATAATCAATTCCCTTCTTTCCACCTTGAGGACAAGGTGGGTTCTTTTGGGGGGGCGGGTATTGTTGATACTAGATTTCAGCAGAAGTATAGCAAGAAGAGGGGAGGTGTGACAGATAGGAATACGGGTAATGTGTGAAGGTGTAAAATGGAGAATGAGAGGGAGAGATGATTCAGGTGGTAATTAGTTAGGATGAGAGAATATAAGGTTGTTAGGAGAGAATGATTGGGCATTCAGTTATGACATCTTGAGTGACAATTGTAGGGAGGTTTGGCTAGCCCTCAAAGTCTAGCTCGGAAATAATACTTGACTTTCATCCCATTCATTTCTATTCATCTCTATTCCATATCCGTTCTTATTTTACTGCTGCTGTGTGTGCTTGTTCTTTGGCTGTTGTGTGTTGATTTATAGTGCAGGACAGTATTGTTTGGGTTGAATTAGTGTTAGAGCAGGGGGTCTCTAACAAAAACTACCACCACGAAAAAGCTAGCAAGATATATCAAGAGAACACCTCTACAAAAAATTACAAATTTTATACAAGGCCCTAATCACAAAATCTGGGAAACCTAACAAAAACAGAGACATCACTAAGTTCGCAACACTTAACACTAACCAAGAACTCAACCTAAATAACCAAACCCTAAACCATAATTCTCAACATTAAAGCCATGAACATCAGATTAACAGCTTAGAGAAAGGGGAAATAAAATATTCAAACAAGAAGCAACACCCTTCAAGGTACAAAAGTAAATAGAACATAAAGCTCAAATCTTTACAGAGAAACAGAAGCAAAGAAAAGGAAAAGAAGGTAGAAGATACATAGAAAAGGGACAAGTATTACGAATCATTGTTTTTTATTCATAAGACTGCAACAAGCTCACAAAAATAACCCACAGACACAGAACCAGTAAGACCCTTCAAGTTGTCAAAAGGCTCTATTATTAGAGTAAAAAGCAGAAGGATATAGCATAAGAGTCATAGAAAACACTATTCTCCCTTCACTCTGAAGCACTTAGCACTATTTCCTAAAACAATTCCTCATATTACCTAAGCTGGAAGGCACGCAACCATGGAATTTTTTGTTGGCTAGAACTATGACCGACACTGGGAATTGCCGAAGTTGTCGGGCAGATCGAACCGAAACCTATTGTGGTTGATGAAGATTGCGTCCAGAGGTTTGTTTGTCAAACAGCTCTTTGGGAACGCTACCTTCAAATTCGTTGAACCTTAGATTAGATCTAAGAACTTGAGCTGAGGCAATTGCAGTACAACTCTCGGGAATTTAAACGACTCTACATTCTCGATCCAAAAGCAAACAAGACTCCTCATTTTTCAGTCATCTCCCAAGAAAAATAATCGAACTAAAAACAAAACCCAGAAAAGCCTTTCCCTTTAAAGACGAAATAATAATCAAGAAACTAGAAAAGTCGGTATCTTGAGGACAAAATTGGTAAACTAACAAAAAAGAGAAAAGCGAACAACAAAGATCCCGAAAACTTACATGTCATTACCAATCCCAAGATTGAGTAAAGCATAGAGACAAGCGATATGAGACTCAACATCTTCCAAATCAAGTATTCCAACTAGAGGAGGGATAGCTCCCAACATAGCAAGAGTTACCCTAGCTCCAGAATCTTCCTTTGTCAGTAACCTCACATGGCAAGCAGCCGCCTTTCGCAAGTACCCGGCATCTGAGAAGAGAGAAAGGTGCGATGGATCCATCTGATAAGAGAGAAGAGAGAAAGGTGCGATGAAGGCATGCTAAGAAGAGGGAAGAGAGGAGAGAAGACGTTGTAACCTAAACATTTCATCCGGTTATCAGATAACCGGTTCTTGGATAAACCGGCCGGTTTTTATGTTCAGAGGTTATTAACTAAAACCGAACCGGACGCATGGCCGATTCAGATGATTTCCGGTCGGACCGGCTGGTCCGGTCCGGTTTTCACATCCTTGGAAAAGATCACATAAGTTAAAATTTCATGCTCTCAGCTAGACAGAGATTAAATTGGGAGGTCATGGCAGAAATTGACTTAAGTCTTTAAGTACTTGTTAATATCTTTAACCACTTAAACAAAAGTATATATGTATACAATATACATGCGAAAATATTACAATTTATGTCTGATTTCTGTTGCGCACATACATTTTTTCCATCTGATTCTTGTAATTGGCCAAGCGACAATGCGTGAATAAACCTCTTTTATCTTTAAACCAAAGAGTCGGTAATTAAGTATACAATCAACAATTGTGACACATGAGTACAATCACTTTTAAGAATAATTTAATTTATCTTCCTACGCTTATAACTAATTATTTCATTTTAACAACTACCAATTATTCCGGTCAATTCTCTGTTGACCTTAAACCTTAATTCTGATATAGTATTCCTTGCCAACCGAGTATAATAAAGGTTTGAAGAATTTAGGTTTATCAACAAAACTTATGCTCACAAGTTTTGTTTTCATTTGTTTATGCAAGCAAGAGCTCCTCAGTATATGACATATATGGTAATGAACATAGAAAAGAAAAACAAAAGCAATAATGTAATAGAGCTTTGGCCAATGACCATGAACGTGGAATGAGAACTCTTGATGGATAGAATAGATCTGTTTGAGACAGAGAGAAAAGGAGGAAATGAATAAATGATGATCAAAGACACAAACACACACGCACAGAAGAGTACAGGGTGTAAGTGGGTGGGTGGGTGGATGGCGGAGGATACAATTGGAAGGGTTTGAACTTTGATCACAAAATAATAACAAATACAGATCATCAACATCATCATCACTGTTGAAGTTGATTCTTAACCAAAACTCAAACTTGTGACGAAGACGATTGGAGAACTCTCCCCAAAGACAAAAGACGCGTGGGTGGCGCTGACACTATTCAGAAGAAAACCCTACAAAAGCTCCACGCTGCACGAGCGCAGCGCCGGAGATACTGCTGACCTTGCCTTCTGTTCACCTTTTTTAATATTATCTTTTTATTCTTCACAAAACCGAAGTGAATTAATCAATTTTCATACAAATCTAAGGTAATTAACGGATCTACTTACACTAAGTTTTAAGAATTTTGCCATTGTTTTGATCTTAAAAGTAAACTCATTTAACTAATCATTATTTAAAACTTCATTGACCTAGTCCTGAATAAATCTACAAATACGGCCTATCTTCTTTATCTCTCTAATCTGCCCTTGCATTTCTTATATCTCAAAAGATGCTCTTTGTCGGCTTTCTCTCTCTCTTCTCTTCAATTCATTTAAGGTCACGGTAACCCACCACTCGCTTTTGTCTTTATATCCATCACATTTGGAGACTAACACCCCCACCCTTCTCACGATCTTATCTTCTTCAAGCTAGCTGTGGCAATCACGATTCACGATGGTTAACACCTCCTCTTCTACGTATGTTTGCGTCTTTCTTCTCAAGTTCAATTTGGATGTAACTTTCATTATTGTCGGGACACAAACACCGAAGATATTGTTAGTTTCTGTTTCTTCCTTATTTTTTTAATATAGTTTTAAGAAATTTATATGTACAATCCTAATTAACATGATGAGCTAGTCAACGTCACCGCAACAGCAAGACTACATAGGTAGGTGGTCCATGAGTGCGGTTTATATATCTTGTCTACATAACTTATAATATCATTATTGTTAAATCATTTACCTACCATTGGTCAACTAATATTCATGTTAAACTGCGTTCTGATTTAACAAACATTATGAATATGTACCAATAATAACTCTATTATTTTCCAAATTATTCGTTATGAAAATAAACAGTTCATTCATCAACCCAAAGTAAAGGAGTATATGGTAGGTTATTGTAAACACAGTACTTTCTGAGGTAATCCTTTGATGCATTGGAAGAAAACGCAAAGGTCAAAATTTCAGTTATGTTTGTCCATATCCAATTATTGTGAATTTTTCAAATTAATCTAATCTCATTTTGTCTAATTCAAGAAGGTGGAAGGAACCATGAAAGGCGTTTATTTTAAGCTTAAAATAATATAAATTTTGCAACAATCAAAGGCATAGACCTAATGTTTGTCCAATTCCAAGGATTTGTACACGTACTGGTATGGGAAAGCTGCCAAAACTTGAACAAATCATTGACCTGGAACACTCAAAAATTGCTGACGTATTATCCACAAACATCGATCTCAAAAGTTTTTGATGGAAAACCTAACTTAAATGATGAATTTATCTAACAAGCCATAAATATAGGGTTCCATATATCGCCATTGACCCATCCTACATTTTCTTTTCCTTGAAATTTATAACTTTCGTCAGTAAGTTGGGTTCATGACTCATATCTTGTCATTATCATGTAATCCAGGAATGAAAGAGGGAATGGAAATTACGTTGTCAATTCCAATCTCATTGATGTTGACTTTAACACAAACATTAGGACAAGAACATGTAGTGCAACGGCTTTCCTTTGCCTTCTTATTTGCAAATAATGTAAGGGTAATGTTTTAAAATTCGAACCGGTCATTGAATCGGAGGCTTTATTGATCACTGGTTTGACCGGTTCGACCGGTTCAACCACCGATCGAACTGGTGTGACGTTATAATTATGCAATAATTTTATTTAATTATAAATAATATTAAAAATACAAAAAAATAAATAAATAAAAATTAATTGAATCAGTGGTCGGACCGGTCAGACCGGACCGGTCAGACCGGATCGATCCGACCGGTCAATTGACCGGTTCCGACTGGTTCAATTGCATACCGATTTTTATGGTTAAACCGGACCGGATAGCTGACCGGTCACCGATCAAACAGGTCGAACCGGCCGGTCCGGTTCTTTTTTTAAAACCATGTCTGCCAATCCACCCCGTAAAAACCCAAACCAATACTTCCATTTAAAACTTAATTGCTATGCTAGTAAACTAATGATATATTTTTTTAGTGTGTCCAAATAGAGAGAACTGAAAATGCTTCAATTTTTTATTTTTTCAAAGATTTTAGCAAATGATGAAGTTATTGAAACAAATTAGCTTTATACATTAAAAGGGCTCAAATTTGTCCTTTCTTTCCACTTTCAGGTCATCTTACCTATCGAAAAACGTAGAGAAAGAGTAAGATTCAGTGTTAGATTTTTGTCTTGGGATAATATTTATATAGAGAGAAGAATTCATGCATCTAACCTCGCATAAGGGACATGAACATGCTGATGAATCGTCCAAGAATATAGATCGATCAGATAGATAGATAGATCCGCGTCTCCCACCTGCCCCTTTAAAGTAAGCATTCCTGCCAAGATCTAATCCAACCAACTACACATTTTAGTCTCACTATATATTATATGGCAACGCAAATTTATATTAAAAAATAACTATAAAATGAAAATCTAAATTTTATGGTTCGAGCTCCCTAAACCAGCTTGCATTTCTTCTCTCTTGTAAGTCGTAAATCTAGTACACATACAATGACGACAAACGACAGGACATGTGTGGGGGACATTAGGATGTCATACCTGTAGGGTCTCTAAAGAAAGTCGCCTAACTGATGTCGAGACGAGAAGGGTCAGTCTTTGTGGCCTTTCAGGTACTCGCAGGCTTGGACTATATCAGGTATTTTCCTTAGTATTTGTATTTTCATTTCTTTATATACTTATTGTAATTTTCGTTACATAGAAATGTTCCTTGACAGTTTCCCTTTTATCTGTGCCTAGTATTGTTTTTATATTTCTCATTTACATATAAGTTTATTGGAAACAGTCTCTCTATTACGTAGAAGTAAAGTTACATATTATCAAACCTTTTGAAACCCTGCTTAATTACAAGATTTCAAACTAGATGATGACGACGATAATAATGATAATCACAATGATTTTAAGGAAAAAAGAATAACATGGAGAATAGCAAGGCAAATGGTGATCAAATTTTTGTCTTGCACCATTTAGAATGTCTTAAGTTTAATTTAATTTAATGATAACTCTAATCCAAATGAAAATTTTAAAAATTCTAATTTATAAGATTATGAAAAGTTTTATCTTTCTCTTCTTTTGTATATAAAATTTGACACTCATTTTTTATATAAGATTTCATATTTTTTTCATGTGATTATGATACTCTTTATCATATTTTAAGACTAAACTGATATTTATATACTTAAAAATAAATAACTAAAAGTTGTTTAATGATATTTTATTTTCACATCTTTTCTCAACTTCCATATAAAATGTCACATTTAATTAACTATTTCAGATCCTATTTGTCACCTAAGAAATTTTAATTCCATTTATTAAAGAAATAAATTGGTTTAACGCCACTTTACGCTTTAAAAAATGAACGAAGGCCAACCGAATGGAATAGGCTGGCAAGAGATAACAGGTAAGGTAAAAACTCTAGTAATCCTCACACTCCTTTAAGTATCCTGTTCCTGTCACAAAGAACATGAGAACTTATCCTATGGAAAGAAAAATGGGTGAGAAAGTGATAGAAAGAATGATGGAATGTGTCAGAGAAAGTGCATACAATGCACTTGCTTGGATGATATACAAAAAATTCAGTCTTAAAGGGGGTCTGCCCCCTCACTAAGGATCAAAACGCTTATGTTGGGTCCTTTGTGGGATGTCACACATGGGGTCTATTCTTTCGTGATAGATGCGGTTTGACCCATTTTCCTTCTTTTTTTTTTCTTCTTCTGTTTTGTTTCGGAATCCATTTTGGTTCTATTTGGTTTTGGCTAGATATAAGAGGATTGGAATTTAGTGGGGCATGATTCTTGAGACGTGAACACTACTGTAATTCTACCCTGCCCTGGGAGGCAACCTACCTGCCCATTCTCTTTCAATAGGTTCCCTGGCGAAGAACTAAAATAACATAGAAAAAAAACACAGAGGGTCCTTCGTACGTGTATATCTTATTTATTTTCTTGCCCATAACGGGAATATAACCACACCCGTGCTCAGATCTTCTCCCAAAATTCTTCCCCTTTCTAAGACTGGAATCGTCTACCACTCCCAAATCATAACTTTCCTGCAAATTATGTCATAAGTAGATATAGAAAGTGTAACTAATGATAAGTGAGAATCTTTAATCGGCTGAGAAAAAAATTTTAGATAATCATTTATTCGAAAGAAGTAAAAATAGAAAGGTTTTGCTTTAAGTGATACGAAAAGGTCATTGGTAAAGCTACCCTTTATAATTGAAAAGGAATCACGAAAATAAAGGTTATTTTTGGGAATGCAATAGAAAGGTTGTCTTCTCCGCGTACCAAAATTTATCTATTAAAATTGTTGTTGTTGTTGTTATTATTATAAAATAATTAAACATAATATTTTTTTATGTTTTATAACATATCTTTTACTAGCTTGAATTTAGATTGACAAGATTTTTTATTAACTTTTGTATCTATCAAGCTATTCTTTATCTTGTTTGTTCTTTAGAATGAATGGCGATAACTTCAAAAACAAGGTAGACTATTTCACTAGACACTTATGGTTATCATGCAACACATGCTTCAGCTTGTAGTAGGCACCTGAGGAATACATACCAAGTTCATATAAATTAGTGACGAGGTATATATGGCATGATACTAAACTAATCTTCCCAAAGCTATAGTAATTATCATTCGAGATCTTCTCATTACTCAGACATTTCTTCTTCAAATTACATATAAAAGCTTCATGTGTATATCATCATAGTTCCTCTCGCTAATTTTAATTTTCTTTCGTCAAATTAATTAAGCCTCATGTAACTATATCTGCTTAATTGATTGGTATAACCCAGCGAACGTATGTTAATCAAGCTAAGATATAAGATTTTCAAGTCTGGCCTTTGCTTGCTTAGGATGTTAGTCACGAGAGCATCAAGGTCGAGTTCAGATCTCCTGTTTAATATTATGGTGTCTTATTGTGTCCAATAAATCTCAGTTATCTATTTATGTAGGGTCCGCATAAGACCTATGTGTGGGGCCCGCAAAATAAATGGTTGAAATTTTATAAAACTGAATAAGACATAGTAAAACTGGACAGAGGATCTGGACTCATTATAGACTTATTTTGCCTTAGAAACTTCCTTATAGTTTTAGTACTCAGTTTCAAAGATAGATATGGGACTAATGTCATCGAAAACAAGAATATTAATTAGTGAGTAATGAAGAACAAGTTCTTCCAGTTTTGGGTTATACCATGCTTCATTCATGCAAAACGCTTGATTGCATTCCTAGAGACTTTCTTAATTTATTTTTTTTTTAAAAAAAGATCCATGGAAGTACAAAGTTCAGAGGAGAATTGGGGTGAATATAGAAACAATGGGAATTAAGAATTCAAAAGACAAGATCTTTGAAAGGGAAACAGAAGTACTTGCGTGTACTTTCTTTATCAGAATGATGAAGTTCTATGAGTGATTATGTCATGTTCCTTAACATAGCTAATTCTTCATGTTATTACGTAAGCTTCTTCTTCCCTTTAGGGTGTGGGAGAGTCATCAAGAGACTTGCACTGAACTTTTGAACAAAGTAACTCATACAATAAAGTTGTTTGGGAGAATCACAAACGAAGCAAGATTATAACAACCCTATTCGTAATTTACAATACCCAAAGAACCGCCAGCGTACAGCACTGACAACCTCTCCCGATCTCTCACCTAAGCATCTGCAGTGAGCCCACCATATTTGAAGCAGGTTGGCAATTTTTCAACAAAGATGAGTAACCCACATTTGGCATTGTCATTCCAGAGAACCCAAAGCTACCCATTGGCCTATTAGCCCCAGCCTCTTCTAAAGCTTGTACTTGTTTCTTCAAAAATTTCAAGTAATGTATAGCCTCATCCAACATAGATGCTGTATCCATTTTGGTACCTCCAGGCACTAGTCTCTGCAGAATTCTTATCCTCTCACTAATCCTCTCCCTTCTATGTCTCGCAGCAACACTCTGGGGATCTTTAGATATCTTCACGTTCCTCCTCTTTGGAGGCTTTATCGATTCTGGGTCTATGTGGATTGGTTGCATTGCTGCTATACGAAAAATCATCTCTCTGATAGCTGCAGTGGAGTTCTTCTTTTCCACGGAAGATAAGAACGAGTTTGCAGTTGAGAATGGAGGTCCATATTTGAACTTGCCACCGACCATGTTCGATTGGAGAGGTGGTGTTACAGGTTCTTGGATTGGTGTGCCAACAAATGGCAGAGTAGGAGGTGGATTCACGAGAGCTTGTGGGTTATGATACATTGATGTTGGAAGCACAATCGTGCTAGTGGGATTTCCACTGGAGAACTGAATGTCATGCACTCGTGAAGTACCAGCGCTGTGAAAAGGCTCGCAGAAATCAGGAATCTTTTGATCCATCTGCATCATCATTGTCAGCATGTCCATCTGTTCATGTCCTGTTGACGATTTCGTGATGTCAACGTCCATGATTCTTGCAAAAGAGGCCTTTAAAATCGTCGCCCAAGATATCAGGAAAAGAACAGAAACCGTAGGTGCAGGGATGGAGAAGGAATGGGCTTGGAAGAGCTAGATTAGCTAACAGAGGTATGGAGAAGCTGAGAGAAAGAAGAAAAACTATAGAAAGTGTAGTTATAGATTATGGAAAGTTTGCAGGCTTATCTCAGACACCCATCACAGTTCA
Source organism: Erythroxylum oxycarpum (assembly GCA_025629785.1). Classification (NCBI taxonomy): domain Eukaryota; kingdom Viridiplantae; phylum Streptophyta; class Magnoliopsida; order Malpighiales; family Erythroxylaceae; genus Erythroxylum; species Erythroxylum oxycarpum. The sequence continues at coordinate 5,172,857 of JAOTAZ010000220.1, read as the reverse complement.
GTAGGCAGGCATCCCAAAGCTTTATATAGCAAGTTGTGTGCAGATATTATATTCACGCAAAGAGTCCATACAAAAAGAGTCTCAGCTCATTCATGATGAATTTATGATTTTTGATAGCGACCGCCCATCATGTGGGGCTATCATTTAAATAAACATTCATAGCCATCTGACCTTAGTAGCCATTAAAATTCAAACGATATCTAAGAATGATCAACCGTAAATAGAACTTCCATAAGAATAGACCCACAGAGTAGATGGCATAGATTAAAGGGAACTGATGCATGAACCATTTTGAGTTGAGAGACTTTCCTTTAAATGCTTTTTCATTCTAGAGCGCAACTGTGCAAGTGTTTGCTTTGCTTTGCATAAAATAAAACTTTACATTTTTGCACAAAAAAGAATCATAATGAAACCCCACTGTCACATGACATATGTCAGAAGAGCAACCCACCCTGCCTTATTTTTTGCACTTGCACCTCCAAACAAAGATATGGGGCAGCTTTTCTTGTATTGCAGGGATATAACATCTCAATCAGCCGGTGGCCGGATAATGATTCCGGCACGTCAGTGGCTGAGAGATTGGTGCATTGGGGGATCATCATGGGCCTACTATTTTACAGACATCGACTCTAGGTCTCACACTACAACTCTTTGGCACACTTTTCAATGTAGATTAGGAAAGTTGGTTGTGATGGTGACCCCTAGTGCATGCAAATTACACAGACTGATCATTTGTGTACCGTAGATCCATCTTAGATTCTAGCCTGTATAATTGACTTCAGTTTTGAGAGGTACCTCTCAGTTTTCCTGGAAGGTCGTAGTAAGGACTAATGACCTCAAGTTCTTGTATTACTCTACAGTCTACATATGGGACAAATTGGAGGAAAACTTATTCTAGAAATGAATATGAATAATCAAAAGTGTGGCGGTCAGCCTTTCGGTTCATTGGTACTGTTAATCTACAGATATTAAATATTAGTCAAATGGATCAGATTGTCATTCATTGCAGCCAGCTAGTAGTTCAAGGTTTCAAATTGTGTTGTGCACAGTTATGGTCGAAGGGTTGTCTTGGTTATCTCCTCCTTCACTCATCTGAATTATCATCATTCAATCACCACCTTATCTTGGCAGTGTAAAGATTATGAAGATGCACGTGCAGGGCCTTCCTTCAAAGAGAACTCACCGGATGCATTCAACAAGTATTGATACCTTGCTTTTTAACCATAGTCAAGCAACGAATATTAATTATCTGGATCAGAGACCCATTGCTATTAGAGAATGAAATATATATATTACCAGACTATATCACAGACATGTTGTGATACTGTTTTTCACTGTTCTAGTGGCTGAACAGATAATTACACTCCTCATCAGTCCTCAGAAAGTGGTCCCGTCATTCCAACTCACAGACATTGCCAGAATTTCTTCTTTTATAAAATGATAATCTGCACCGCCATTGCCTAAAATGCACAAAAGAGTTTCTGCAGCTTTTCAGTTTTCCTCAACTCTTATTCACGTAATTACATATATAATGTTTGATAAAGTCAGTAATAGAAGCAACCTTTTCACAGTCCACAAATGTATGAAAGAAACATAAATTGCTTGATAACTAAAAGGGTTGGCTTATCTGTGTGCAGTGGGCGTGTGCTTCAATACGGTGTTCTCAGAATTCATCTCTGCTAAACACTACTGTAACTGTTCCTTTCATAAATGCATCATTATCAAACTCCGTAAAGTTAGTTTCGTGAGAAATTGACGGTGCACTACTCTCGTCAGATCAAGAATAAATATCTACAAGCTCTTTGGTCCAACAACGAGGATTCTATTGATCATGTGACTTTGAAATAGTCAAAGTTGTTATTAGAATATTTTCTTTAAGCGTAGATTTTATGCTTATTTTATGTTGATTTAGTTTAAATGTTATCCGATTTTTAAATTTTGATTAAAGAAAGATTGTATAAATTGACAAGCTTCTGCTAAATAAAAAGATAGAGCCTTTTCCATACATATCTCTTCTTAAAATAAACCAACAAAGTGGTATCAGAGCTCTCTTGATCTTAAGGGACCTCTAAACCTACAAACTTATAACTCATAACTCATTATACGCCTTCCTACACTACAAATAAAAAACTACACATTAATGGATTCAGAATCATCATTCATTCATTGCTATTACTCTGCTAGTGTTTGATGGTAGAAATTATCTAAATTGGGTTGTTTGAATGGAGGCCTTCATTGAAATAAATAACTTGTGAGAAGCTGTAGATAAAGACTACGACGTTTCGACTTACCTGCAAATCCAATGGTGGCTCAAATCAAAATTCACAAAGAAAAGAAACAAAGGACGTTCAAAGCAAAAGCTTGCCTGTTTTCAGCAATTGCACCAACAATTTTTTCCAGATTCATGACTCTCAAGACAAGCAAAGAAATTTGGGGTTTCTTAAAAGAGGAATATGCAGGGAACGAAAGAATCAAAGGAATGCAAATGCTTAACTTGATCAGAAAATTTGATATACAAAAAATGAAGGAGTCAAAACAATCAAGGATTACTCCAACAAGCTCATTGCCATTGCCAATAATGTAAGATTTCTTGGTTCTAATTTTGATGATTATAAAATAGTTCAAGAAATTCTAGTAACTATCCCAGAAAAATTTGAGGCTACAATTTCATCACTCGAAAATTCAAAAGATTTGGCAACATTTAGTTTAGCAAAATTGTTAAGTGCATTATAGGCACAAAAATAAAGAAGACTCATGAGGCAATAAGGAATAGTGGAGGGCACTTTTCCAGTAAATTCATACAATAAAAAGAGGATTAATAATAACAATGTTCAAAGATTTCCATCATGTTCATATTGCAAGAAAACAAATCATCCAGATTACAAGTGCTGATGGAGGCTAAATGTAAGATGCAACAAGTGTGGACAACTAGGACATGTTGAAAGGATATGTAAAGCGCAACAATATATGGGAGAAGCCAAGCAAGCTTTAAATGATCAACTTGAGCAGGAGGAGTTATTTATAGAATCATGCCTAGCCAACTACAATTCGAATGAAAGCTGGCTTATTAATAGTGGTTACACAAATCATATGGTGTTTGATAAAAGGACATTAAGAGAAATTGATACAAGTTTTATCTCCAAAGTCCAAATTAGAAATGGAGACTACATTGAAGCAAAAGGAAAGAGGAATATAGCAATTAAAGGGCATTCAGGTTTAAAGTTAATTTCTGGTGTCTTATATGTTCCTACAATAAATAAAAATCTATTGAGTGTTTGTCAGTTGCTCAATAAAGACTTTAAGGTACTTTTTGAAAACGATTGTTGAATGATTAAGGATACAATGGATAGAGAAATGTTCAATATCAAAATGAAATATAAAAGATTTGCATTGGATTTTACGAAAGAAAACCACGCTGTTGATGTTGAGGAAGATATAATTAACACAAAAACCTCTATATATGATGAAAACAAAATGAGTTCTTCAAGCTCAAGAACATCTACAAAAAAGGCCAACAAGGTAGATCACTTCTTCATTGTAGAAGACAAAGGAAGATTTGACTGCTTGAAAATGACAGATGGAAAAGTTCATAAGAAGCCTAATAGCAAAATTGTGGGAGCACAAACAAAAAAGAAAAAGAAAAAAGATGTTTGGAGTTTGCAATATCAAAGTCAATGATGAGTGTTGAACATATGACTTTGAAACAATCAAAGTTATTATCAGAATATTTTCTTTAAGTGCAGATTTTATGCTTATTTTATGTTGATTTAGTTTAGATGTTATCTGATTTTTGAATTTTGTTTAGAGAAAGACTGTATAAATTTACAATCTTCTATTAAATAAAAAAATGGAGTCTTCTCCATACATATCTCTTACTAAAATAGATCAACGGACTTGTTATCTGATCACAGACTAATGTGACATCTTTTTCATGTTAGCATCTGGTATAAAGTCAAAGAAATATTTGCCTATCTTCGACAAGTCCTTCGAAAGAGCTCTCTTACAAGCAACAAGCTTCTGAGGCCTATAGTATTTTTAATTATTATAAGCATTATAGTATTAAAAACTAAAATTTTGTATAAAAAAGGTATAATATGAATGTAAAATGTAACATGAGCCTTAGTATGTGTCCCAAATCGAACATGATAGGGAAATAAATGAAGAAATGCGAAAAATACTTAATTTCGGTTCCATAACTTCAAACGAGCTTTCTAAGGCCGAAACAAACATGAATCTACCTAGATATTAACGGAATCTACTCAACGGGACATGGTCAACGTCTTTTACAGTTTTCTCAAAATGTGAACTTCTGAATGAATCAGAGCAACTTTACGTTAACATATGACATAAGCAACTGCAGGAAACCTTAACCTCTTTATGTAGCATTCATATCGAGCTTCTCCATCACAGGCCCGATATAGATCCGGTCAACACTGATTGAGGTCCTTTTTATCTCGAACTTCGACCCATTAATCTAGATCATTTATTGGGTTAATTTATTATCATTATTCGAATCAAATACGATTGGCATAACCAATAAGTTATTAAAATTGTTAAAATACAATTGATTGTTGTCCATCAAATGGGAAAATTATCTAACATTTTTACCCTTAGACAATAATCAATTGCGATATTGACATAAAGTTAAAACCAGTTCAAAATATGGATAATCCAATCACTGTATGGTATACCAAGTTTAAAACAAAACATTAATCCAAAGATAATGAAATTCTATCATTTCGTCTCGCAAGGCTTTACATAATGAAAAATATCAAACATGTGTCATGTGTGATACAAGTCCAATATAACCACGCATATCTAATACCTCATTAATATGAATGAAAAAATGAAGTGTGGAAAACTCATATGATACTTGTATAATATGATATGTGTCATCTTTTTGTTTATTGGACTTGATTCTTTAAACTTTATGTTAAATTGCATATGCAAAACTACATCAAAGATATCTTATTTTCTCTCACTGAATGCTAAATTGCATAAGAGAAAACCTTTATGAGATTGAATACTTATATCCCCCTATGTTACGTTAAAATCCATGGATATACATATTAAACTATATGTGTCCTAATGACATAGGCTCAAGATTAATTCATATATATACCTAATGACTTTTAAAATACTTAAGATCTACACAAATCTTAAGAATTTTATATCTATTATGATAACGTACAAAAAAACATAGTACTGAGGATAAACGATAATCATATTTATTGATAAACTACCATACTATCATAATATATCAAAATGTATAATCATACAAGGAGCAAACATAATGATCCCTAACAACAGTGTCTAAGAACATCAATACACTCGTACTGTATACATGTTTTTTTCAAACACATGTGGGCGAAGTCCTTTAGTTAAAAGATCGATTAACATTTTCATTTCCTCAATCCTCAAATGCTCCATCTTGATGTCACCTTTCTGTATCAACTTCTTTATAGTCAAGTATTTGACCTCCAAATGCTTAAATTATGTGATGTTCTTACCGTTGTTATTAGACAACATAGTAGCAAGATCATCACAGTACAGTCGAATGGGTCTAGCAGCTAAATCAACCACAGACAACTCAGAAATCAAGTTTCTAAGCCAAACGGTCTGTGAAGCAGCCCTATAACATACTACAACCTTTGAATACTTTGTTGAGGAAGTCACTAATGTTTGCTTGACACTCTTCCACGATACTATGCCATCTACTAATTTGAAAATGTTATCTAAAGTAGAATTTCAATCATCCAGGCATATGCAAGATCAAAATCTGAATACCCACACGAGGTTTAGATTGTTGACTCTATTGTATGTTAATATTAACATATAATCTTTGGTTTTCTTTAAGTATCTCAACACTCGTTTGACTGCATTCTAATGGTCTTTATCTGGGTTAGCCAGATATCGACCCAGTAGTCCAACAGTAAATGCAATGTTTGGTCTAGTGCATACTTGAGCATACATCAAGCTATCAGCTATACTAGAATCAAGAACATTCCTTATGACCTCTCTCATTAGTTCATTCTTTAGATACTGTGCCAAAGATAATCTCTCATTATAATATATCATTGCTACAATAGATTTACAATCAACCATATTAAACTTTTGTAGCATATGCTCAATGTATGCACAATGTGAGAGGCCTAATGAGTGTTAAAATCTGTCCCGGACTCCCCGTAAATATGAATACCTAGGACAAAAGATGCTTCACCAAGATCCTTCATGTCAAAAGGCTTAGCCAAAAGTTGCTTAACCTCATGCAACATGGAGAAGTTATTTAACATAAACAATATATCATCCACATACAATAATAAAAAGAACACTTTTCCCCTTGATCTTGTGATACAAACATCTTTCAACTTTATTTTTCATGAAGCTAAAAGAGGTCAAAACCTCATCAAATATAAGGTACCACTTTTTGGAGATTTGATGTAAACCATATATTGATTTGCTTAACGTACAAACCATGTCAATTCTATTTGGATTTTGAAATCATTTAGGTTATATGATATAGACCTCTTTATAAATGTCTTTATTGAGGAAAGTAGTTTTGACAGTCATTTGATGTTACTCTATATCATCATTAGCTAAAATTGTCATAATCACTTGAAAAGTACCTTTCGAGGATATGGGAGAGAAGGTAATATTAAAGTCAAACATTTCTCTCTGAGTGAACCATCTGGCAATTAAGGGAGCCTTAAATCGCTAAACTTTATCCTGAAATCCTTCTGGTCTTTCAAACTTATTTACAACTGACAGGTTTGCAATTTTGCCACAAATTAACTAGTTCTCAGACCTTATTATGCTTCACGAATTGTATCTTATCATTCATTGCATCTTACCATAAATTTGCATGGGGTCCAAAAACAGCTTTCGAAAAAGTAACTGGATTCACAACATGTCTAATATCATAGTCTTTTTCATCCAAATAGACTATGTAATCAAATGGGATAACATGTCATCTCATTCTAGTGGATCTACACAATTGCATTGGTTCTAATACCCCAAGAACCTTTGTTTCTACAAGTATGGGCTCTTGTTCTTATACAAGCATGGTACTAAGAACTTGACCCACTTGACCTGACTGTATAAGTAGCAGATACAAAATAAATGTAGTATCCATCCTGCTATCACCTGAGGGGTGAGAAGGCCTACCAATATCATAGACATTATATTCCAAAAACTTAGTAGTTTGATATTTCACTATTCTAGCCCCTCTTTCTCTATAGCAAAATTTGTAGCCTTTAGAATGGTCAAGATATCCAACTAAACAATAATGAGTAAAGCGAGCTTGCAATTTGCTTTCATAAAGATTATACTAACTCACCTTAGCAGGACAGCCCCATACACTAATCAGGTAGGTTAGTATTGCTCTGCATTTGCTTCATCATGTCCTTTAGGAAGTGGTTACGCCTTTCGGCCACCATTTTGGTAAGGACTATTCGACATTGTAAATTGAGTCACTATTACAAATAATTTCATATACCTGACAAATAGACCTTTTCATATCTTGAAACACCATACTCTCCTCTACAACCAGATTTGACTATCTTGATGGATTTTTCCAATCAGTTCTCAACTTTTAGTCTTGAAGATCTTGAACTCATCAAAAACTTAAGACTTTTCTTTAAGCAAGAACATATAACTGTAATGGGAATAATCATCATTAAATGTTGGAAAATATCTAACATTGCACAATACAACTGTATAAGGTCTACTAATATCTGTATGTATCAGACCCAACAAGTCAGAAGCACAAGTTGACTCTTTTTTCCTTATTTTAGTCAACTTATCCCTACAACAGTCAGCACATATTTCTAGATCATCAAAATCTAGAATTAGGATAATGTTTTCCTTAATCAATCTCTCAAACCTAGTTATGGAAATGTGGCTTAAACTTTTATGCCACACATGTATGACTTATCCTTCATTGGGGTTCTCCTTTTTCATTACTTGTTCGACAAGATATGAAAAAACATATATCTAATTCGGGGCAAAACATATTCTATAAAAACCATATGACAAGAAAGTTGTACCAATATGTTTTGTATTAAATGAAAATTATACAACAGAAGCATTAAACACAAAATTATCACCTTCTTTATCGAAAATTGATACAAATATCAAATATATAATATGTCATGTAAAATCAAAATGAACCTTGCAACAAAGTTCAAAATATACATCCCCTATAGATATTACAGGTTTCACTTTTACTTGGTTGGTTCCTCATCACGAGCTCTTGTCGTAAATTATAATAGTTTGAGAGTTGAAGATATTTATTATTCTTTTTATTAGATGTTTTGATGTAATTATTATTTATTATATAATGAAATTGTAATATTTTAAATACTTTGTATTGTTCTTAATTTTATATTTGTATTATCATAATTGTCCTTTTTCATATTAATTGTAGTTATTATTTATATGTGAAATATTTAAAAATTATTGTTATTCCATATTAATTGTAGTTATCGTTTATTATTATGATTTTTGAAAACAGGGTTGAGGTAAACTTATAAATTATGCAGTACAACTGTACAATATGACAGTTAACTATTTTGCAATTTCTAAAAAAATTTAGGGACTATTTTATAAAATTTAAAAATTACCCGAAAC
>JAOTAZ010000220.1:5106987-5118468 GCA_025629785.1 Erythroxylum oxycarpum | reverse complement strand
TTTATGAAATAAAGCAATAGAGGAAAGAGAGAGAGAGAGAGAGAGCGAAGAACCAAATCCCGTTGGCGCCAAAATCTACCAAATTTCCCTCCAATTTCCATGGCTAATCCCCAAAATACCATTTTCACAATTAGAAGTCCTAATTCGGTTTGATCCACTGTCGCGAGAGAAAATGTCGGACGAGCAGCCAATGGTAGCTGGCCGCCGCCGGAGCAGGGGCATAGAAGCGACAGCTAGGTCTGGAGCCCTCGAAAGACTTAAGGCCCTACGCCGGGGAGGCCGGAGATCTGAGAATGGTGGTGGATATGACGTCAAGGTGGAGGATCCAATCTACGACACGGTCCCTGAGGAGGAATACGATAAGCTGGTGGCTCGCCGGCGAGAGGAGGCGCAAGGTTTCATCGTCGATGACGACGGGCTCGGCTACGGGGATGAAGGCGAGGAGGAGGACTGGTCGCAGACCGGTATGCCTCCATCCTCGGACGAGTCCGACGGCGGCGAGCCACGTAGCAGGCCTAAGAGGAAGAAGATAGAGAGTAAAGAGAAAGAGGCGCAGCAAAAGAAAGTGAATCCCGCGTTGTCGGCGGCGGCGGCGATGATGGGGAAGCAGAGGATTTCGGCGATGTTTACTTCGACGGTGTTTAAAAATAGGGATTCAAGTAAAGCTAAAGATTTGGACTCTGAAAGTATTGTTGATGATGTGATTGCGGAGTTTGCACCTGATGAGACTGATAGAGAGAGGCGTAGAAGAGCTCAAGTGGCTAGCAAGAATTTGAAGCCGATTAAGAGTGAGCCTAATGTTACTGTTAATGATAATGTGGTTGCTATGGCTGAATTAGACAGGATTGATGTGAACGGTAGTGATTATTCAGCTAGTGTTGTTGAAAAAAGGGGGTTAACTGTAGAAGTCAAAAAGGAGCAAGGAATAAAGGAACTGCGAAATTTGGAAACAGATGGAAGTTTAAGTGAGGAGGAAGTGGAAAATGCCGTTGAAGTGAAAGTGGAGCCGCTGGCCAAGGAGGAGGAAGGTGGATGTAAACTCAATGCAAAGATTAGTGTCGAGGAAAGAGATCCTGCTTTGAGTGCGACAGCTGGGTGGCAAGCAGTGAGGAGTGGCGGGAGTGGAGACCGTGTTGGTGTTACTGCGGAGGCTAAAGTCGAGTGCATTAGCGAAGAGCAGTCGGACTTTCAGTTGGAGTCTGATGGATCACTGCCATTTTACGTTCTTGATGCTCATGAGGAAGCGTTTGGAGTTAACATGGGAACCATCTATCTCTTTGGGAAGGTAACTGATTGAGTTTTGACATAATGATAAACCTCTATTTTAGGATTTTTGTGAAGAACATGCATATTGTAACGCAACAGAGCTAATTAGATATGGAAGTTAGATAATAAATTGATTCATCTCATATGTCCTTTTAAGCAGTCTGTAGAACGTCTTCTAGAACTGACGGTTCTTGAGTGAATAGGTGCATTGTTGGTAATAATCCAATTGTTTTGACTTGATCAACTTTCTTTGCTCGCATGAATGTTTACCTCTTTCTCCTAGTTGCCTCTCAAATAATATTTTCCTGATTAGACATGGTTTTATCAGAGTAGTATATGTCATTGAAACAAATGCTAAACTCAACATGTCTGTCACCTGGTCGAAATTCAGGTCAAAGCAGGAAGTGCATATCATAGTTGCTGTGTGGTCGTCAAGAACATGCAAAGATGCGTATATGCAATACCAAATGGTTCAATATTTGATCCTGATAAGATGATCAGGCTCGAAAAAGATGCTGAAGAGTCCCGCATTTCTCCCTCAACTTTCCGAAAAAAACTGCAAGTGTGTCTTTCTTGACACATATTTAAAGTTGTGTTTATACATATGATGTTTTTCTTCTCCCTAATCTTCATATGACTTCAATTAATACTTTCTACAGGATATTGCTTTTGAACTAAAGAATGAACTAGCCAGCCAACTGGTGACACTCAATGTTTCAAGTTTTACCATGGCCCCTGTTAAGGTTTGTGGATTCAACGAACCTTAGGCCTTCAACCTTCAAGTCATTTGCAGCTTTTCTCCATTTTTAGTATTCTTTCAACACATCTTATGATTCATTTTGTTTCTTATTCATTGTGCTGGACACCTTGCAGAGGAGATATGCTTTTGAGAGATCTGACATACCCATTGGAGAGAATTATGTGCTTAAGATCAACTACCCATTCAAGGTACAATGCCAATTTTGTCAAACATTGCAGTACCGTGGTATGCAACTTCGAGTTTTGATTCCTCAAATTTCAAATTGATACATATCACTGAAATTCCATGAGATGTCTTGAAATTACATTGCTGCTTTGCTACTGCCAATACCTATCATTTTTCTTGTTAACTAATTCAGGTTTTATTACTGCAGGAACCTCCACTGCCAGCTGATCTAAAAGGACAAACTTTCAGTGCACTAATTGGGACTCATCGCAGGTAGGGAAATAGTGCATATTTTCACTAATTCCCTGGCATAGAGATTGCATTTATAAAATTTCTCTATACCTTATTTGGCATTTTTGAACTATTTCATACATGCACTGAGAGGACAGGTAATTCCAGAGACTTCTTTTTTAATTTCTAGCTTAGTTACAATTAATGCAAACATTTGATACTATTTGTTGGACTGTCTCAACTTTGTCTTCTGACTAATCTAACTTATTAATCCTTTGAATGATTAGAACAATATATTAGGTTCAAGGTAATTACATTTACCTTTGGTTGCTTAGATTTGCAAGAATGTAAAGAAAAAGAATTCTAATTATGGCTCTTGAAACTTGTTATATTTAGTGCTGTTACTGGTGAGTTCCTTCTATACTTCTTGTGTGCAAGTTCAGTGCTTTGACTGCATATTATTGACTGCAGTGCTCTGGAGCTTTTTCTTGTCAAAAGGAAGATTAAGGGGCCTTCATGGCTATCAATTTCAAAGTTTTCAACTATTCCAGCTTCTCAAAGGGTGAGGCTGTTGATATGAAAATCTTTCATTTTCAGTATTCCAATCAAGTACTATTGAAATGACTCTATTTTGTTCTGTAACAATTTGGTGCAGGTGAGCTGGTGCAAATTTGAGATCACTGTTGATTCTTCCAGAGACATACGGACTTCATCGTCCTCCATAGGCACAGCAGAGATTCCTCCAGTTGTTGTTACTGCAATAAACCTGAAAACTATCGTAAATGAAAAGCAGAATGTGAACGAAATAGTTGCTGTATCTGTTATCTGCTGTAACAAAGTCAAGGTTGGTTTCAAGGCCTTCGTATGTCAAGTTTCAATTCTTCAATTTAAAATTTTCCCTTGTTAGAATGTTGTAGCTGTTTGTGGTTTGCCAGACGTTGGGTCTTGGTGGACAATTTTGTCTCCTGTTTAAGTTGTTCGATTAGGATGCCTTTTTTTATGGTTTACAGTTTATAAACCTAGTTCTATGTGTGAACTTGTTAGGGAAAAGGTCAAGGCATCAAGCTAATCTTCTAGTTGGAATGTTGAATGGACATCAAATTATGACCCTATCATATTTATACTATAATAGTAATATGTTAGCTACAGAATTATTCTGGTTGAAGTTTATTTTTGTGGCATTTTCATGTATGTCATATGCTAGCTGGACTAAACTGCTCTTTGGTAAGATAGACATCACTTATAGGAAGAATTTTCTTCAGATTGACACTCCCATGTTGGCATCAGAATGGAAAAAAGCTGGTATGCTGAGCCATTTTACTGTTATTCGTAAACTTGATGGAGGAATATTTCCTATGGGGTTCCCTAAGGAGGTGGCAGACAGAAATATGAACGCTGGATCAAATGTTTTAGGCATTGAAAGCAGGTAAATGATGTTCCTGAGGCTGAGAGTTTTTTTCTTGTATGACTTATTTGGTTCCTGTTGTTGAACTAAATTTCATCATTTTGTTGAAGTGAGAGAGCTTTGTTGAATCGCTTGATGATCACCTTACACCAGTTGGATAGCGATGTTCTTGTTGGGCATAATGTATCTGGGTTTGACCTAGATGTTCTCCTCCACCGAGCCCAAGTGAGTTGAAATGCTTTCTATCCCAAAGGATGCTTGGACTCAGCTATTGGTTCCTAAGATTGATACCTTCTCTTATTTAATTTTATAAGACAAAGGAATTTGAGGGAGCATATGAATCCCAAATGCATATTTGATGCGATTTGCTAATTGTGATTGCCATTTTTGATTGTTAAATGACATGAATATGATAAACATGTTATTTTTGTTTTCCATGAGCCTCTTATTTACAATTCTCAATTGTTGCTATGACTGACATTTTAGAAAGGGGTGACATAATTTATCTTTTCTTGTTTTCCCTTTTCTTATTCATTTCTTTCAAACTGGGATTCTCTCATATGCTTCCATAATCTTATCTTTGATGATGCTATTGGCTTGAAATTTGTAGTGCTGCTCTTTTGTAGGCATGTCGAGTGCCAAGCAGCATGTGGTCCAAAATAGGTCGTCTAAAACGTTCTGTCATGCCTAAATTGACAAAAGGGAATGCTGTTTTTGGATCAGGAGCAAGTCCAGGGATAATGTCTTGCATTGCTGGACGGCTCCTCTGTGACACATACTTGTGTTCCCGTGATCTGTTGAAAGAGGTAAAATGTTTAGATGAGCATCAATCTAATCAGAAAATTTCTAATGTTCCACAAGCAGTTTTTCATGTCTGTGTCTTTGGGTTATCAGGTTAGCTATTCTTTGACACAACTCGCAAAGACTCAACTAAACAAGGATCGGAAGGAGATTTCACCACATGATATACCCAGGATGTTCCAGGCATCAAATTCCCTTATTGAGCTAGTAGGTTCCAATGGCAACAATGATTACATGTTCTAATTTCAGTAGATTGTGCTCAAAATGGGATATGAATGGTTTACTAAAGTTCCAACTCATTACCTGTCTACCTCTTTGTTTTTCCTTCTTTTCAATTCATTTGGATTATGTGGCATAACGGGACATTTCTCTGAAATTAATTCAACGTCTTGTTAATGACTGCTCAATGTTTTGTGCAATTATGAAAGTTCTTATACGGGAAATTACTGAGAAATATCATACAAATAGCTTTTCTTGATTCTGCATTTACTTGTGTAATAAAAATCTTGTAGATCATGTTTTTCATGTCCTAAAGCATTGAGTTACTGATTAACACCTTTATTTGGTTGATAAATGAGAAGTTTGCTAGGTTGTGACTTTTAGAATGAGACATTTCTTGAGCCTTAGAAGGTAATCAAGATCTCCTGAATATCAGGTTTAACTAATATAGAAAATGCTTAGATATTTTTACTATGCTTGCTCCTAACTGTTCTTATGCATTCATACTGTGTCTTCAGATTGAATATGGTGAGACAGATGCATGGCTGTCTATGGAACTTATGTTTCATCTGAGTATTCTTCCCCTCACGCGTCAGCTGACTAATATCAGTGGCAATCTCTGGAGTAAAACTCTCCAAGTAAATCGTTACCAATTTCTTCTCTTTAATAGCCCAATTGTCTTCTATGCACTGATCTTGCCCAGTATATTTTTGCACAGTTAACAATGTGTGACTTGATAAAATATGCTGCATACTTTTCCAGGGTGCTAGGGCACAAAGAGTAGAGTACCTTCTATTGCATGCATTTCATGCAAAGAAATATATTGTACCAGACAAGATTTCCTCCCATGCAAAGGAAGCAAAAATGGGAAAGAGAAGAATGAGTAATGGCACTGAAAATAAAAATGTTAATGACTTGGACATTGATGATGTTAATTTAGAGGATGAACAGAATATTCAAGGAAAGGGAAAGAAAGGTCCTGCTTATGCTGGTGGATTGGTTTTGGAACCCAAAAAGGGTCTATATGATAAATATGTATTGCTTCTCGACTTCAATAGCCTTTATCCTTCTATTATTCAGGTTAATAAAGACTCTTGCTCCAGTGGCTCTCTTAGTTCAATTTACTTATGTGATTGCTGTTTTTCTTCATTTTCATGATGATTTATTGTACAGGAATACAATATCTGCTTCACAACAGTTGAAAGATCTCCAGATGGCTTAGTTCCAAGGTTACCCTCTAGTAACACAACTGGAGTTCTGCCTGAGGTATAGTTGTATGATTCATCGTATATAACGGATTGCAGTTGTATTTAGCTTCCAAGTTTGACTAGATGTTCAGAACTTTAAAGTTGAGAGAACATTATATGATGGAATGATGAATATCATCAGAAAATGGGCAGAATATATTTCAATTTCATTAACTGAAACTTGGTCCGTAATTAAAAAAATGAACTAGTTACGGTTTCTGTTGTTAGTTGTTTGCATTGTCTCCTGAATGATTTCTCTGTTCCTAATTGTTAAGTGAAACTTGATGGAAGATAGTTACTTGGAACTTGTGATCCCACCATTTTCTCAAGTTGAAACTTCTTGTATACTTGGTTATCAAATGCGCTTACATTTGAAACATGGAATCATGTAGACCTTGTTTTTGTTCACATTTTTAAGTTAAAGTTGGATCAGATAACTCATTTCACGTAGCATTTGATAGTTGCTGAAAAATTTAGTTGAGAGAAGGAGAATGGTTAAGTCATGGATGAAGACTGCATCTGGTCTTAAATTCCAGCAGCTTGACATTCAGCAGCAAGCACTAAAGCTCACCGCAAATAGGTTTGTGTTAGTTCACTTTATTATCCACAATAATCATGATTGTTGTTAGTCTTGATTGCTATCTTTGTTTCTTATTTTTGGAAAATTAAAATGCTATCTTCTTTTTCTGGTTGCGTATAAACCTGCATGGGTGGTTTTGCAGTATGTATGGATGCCTTGGTTTCTCGAATTCAAGATTTTATGCAAAACCTCTTGCAGAGCTTATTACGCTACAGGTAACATTTTTGCTTCCCATAATTATGAAATGAATGCGAATAAATGTTTAACAATTAACCATGCAGGGACGGGAGATTCTACAGAGTACTGTTGATCTGGTACAAAATAGTTTGAACTTAGAGGTATGTACTATATGTTGGGGTTCCCAGGCTATGCTTAAGATCTTTCATCGTACATGTCACCTGACTAGTTTACATCCTCTATTTTGTGTCAGGTTATCTATGGTGATACAGATTCAATTATGATTTATAGCGGACTAGATGATATAGCAAAAGCAAAATCCATTGCAGGGAAAGTTATCCAAGAGGTGATTAAGTACCAAGTATATGTAGAAAAATGTTAACTGTGCACAGTGCAAAAACCTTTGATTTTTTTCTTCAATCATAAAACAGAAGGTAGTAAAAGTTGATTTGTATCTAGATTATCTTGGATAGCCAAAATACATTAATTTTGATTTTCACTATCTGGAAAATCTAATGATGACTAGAAATACAAAAACGAACCAAAAATCAATGTGGCATTTAGTCAGAAGGTTAATCTCTGTGTAGGGAGTTCTTTTAAAAATTAAAATAGTGATATAGCCTTAACTGTTGACTTGCTGCTGCATAGATCACCTTAATCATAAGTTTTTTATGACATGCATGCAGGTTAACAAGAAATATAGATGTCTAGAAATTGATCTCGATGGAATATACAAGAGAATGCTGCTTCTCAAGAAGAAGAAATATGCAGCTGTCAAGCTGCAATTTAAGGATGGGACACCATACGAGGTTTTACCTTGGAATCTGCTTTATTTTTAGTTACCTTCCTTTTGAAAATTATTAGCATAACAACTGTTGATGCCAGGTTATTGAACGTAAAGGTCTTGACATGGTACGTCGTGACTGGAGCTTGCTATCAAAGGAATTAGGAGATTTTTGCTTGGCTCAGATCTTGTCTGGGGGGTATGTTATCTATCACTTCTGATTCAGTCTTTCTTATTTGGAATATCAAGAAAAATGTCTAGGTTAAATCCACTATACCATTCCTTTGCATCTTATGCTCACAGGTCATGTGAGGATGTAGTAGAATCAATACACAACTCCCTCATGAAGGTAAAGTTGGTATTCTCTAACATATTCAAGAAAGTAGAAGTTTGGGCATTAAGGAATTAAGTTAGTGTGTCTCCTTATAGATTTCAGTCTTACATGAATTTGTTTAAGCTAATGCTGAAGACAAAATAGAAGGCATGCAGAATATCCAAGAGTTGACAGTCCACTGTTGGAGTATGTGTTGTATCTTTATTGGAGAATGGGAGTACCCCTTGTTACAATTTTAAGTTGAGAAGTGAATTCTGGTATAAACTTGCCTCTTTCTATCCTTGGAAACTTTGGCACTGATGACATTTGTTTACTTTGAACAGGTACAAGAAGAAATGAGAACTGGACAAGTAGCACTTGAGAAATACATAATCACAAAGACATTGACCAAGCCACCTGATGCCTACCCTGATGCTAAAAACCAACCTCATGTTCTAGTGAGTCTCTTATACCATTTTTGGTTTCATTAACTAGTTACACCTATATAGCCAACTTTAACAGATTATTTTACTGTCGCTGTCTAGGTGGCATTAAGGTTGAAGCAAAGTGGTTACACTAGTGGTTGCTCTGTTGGTGATACAGTACCCTATATAATTTGCTGTGAGCAGGTCTGGGATGCAGTGATTCCAATTTCTTTAATTCATGGATGTCTCAATAGTTCTCGATTTGTGTATGGTTTAAATGCAACTTTATTTATACTGTTCTTTAACAGGGTGCTACTTCAGGAAGTTCAACAGGGATTGCTCAGCGAGCTAGACATCCTGATGAATTAAAGAAAGACGATGGACAATGGATGATTGACATTGATTACTATTTGACACAGCAAATCCATCCTGTGGTATCACGACTGTGTGCATCAATACAGGGTACAAGCCCAGGGCGCTTGGCTGATTGTTTGGGGCTTGAATCATCAAAGGTAAGTTTGGCATCCCAGGCTGGAGTTTCAGTGGTTGTGATATAAATACTTTTCATGTAGCACTTACATGATGCTTGATGGCTTTCAGTTTCAAAGTAAATCAAGCGAAGATGCCAGTAATGATCCTTCTAGCTCACTTCTGTTTGCCATCAATGACGATGAGAGGTAGGTCCAATGAGTTCAATTATTTCTTAAGTCCAAGTTAACTTGTGGCTTTTATTGTCGTGCTGAGGAGCCTCTTCCAAACTCTGAAATCATGGTTAACCATACATGAACTACTGTTTGAAAGAATGACTTTCTTTTTTCACATATTCTCCTTACATATTTTCACATTATTGGATTGCCATGTCTTGCAGATACAGAAGTTGTGAGCCATTGGTGTTGACGTGTCCTAGCTGCTCTAGTATTTTTGAGTGTCCTGCTGTCTTCAATTCCATTTCTTCGTTACTCAGTGGAAAATCAATAGACGCTTCAGGAGACCAATCTAAATTCAATTTTTGGCATAGAATGCGTTGCCCCAAGTGTCCAGAAGAAGCTGATTTGGGTAGAATGTCTCCAGCAATGATAGCCAACCAGGTGAATTGTTTGTTCCTGGCAAGTCCATCAGTAGAATGCCTCAAGATCTTCTATTTAGTGCACCTGTTTTGCATCTCAGTAAATGAAAAGTATAAGTTCAGATGTCAGAGGAATGCATGCAGTCTGGTGTGTTTTCCCTTGGTGGCATTGCCAAATTCAGATAGTTCAGTTGTCAATCTAGGGCATATTTCCATGTAGATTATCTCGAGTCCAATCATATATTGAAATTTGCCGCTTGGAAAGAGTCAGTTTCTTGTTTCTGCCTTTAAACTTAAAAATACTCATGAAGTTGTTATAAACGGTTCTGTGTGTTTCAGGTCAAAGGACAAGCGGATCGGTTTATTTCAACTTACTATAAAGGCTTAATGATGGTAATCTACTTATGATAGTATAGTATATGGAGATTGTGGTATGCTAAATAATTATTCATGCTCTTGGAAGTTGGAACACGATGAAGTCTCATCACCAATTTCTTTTTCTTTTAGTGTGATGATGAAACCTGCAAGCATACTACTCGAAGTCTCAACCTGCGGCTGATTGGAGATTCTGAAAGGGGAACAGTTTGTCCAAGCTATCCTCGCTGCAACGGTCGTCTTGTAAGAAAGGTTTCTCACATCATACCCTGGACCTGGTGTGCACTTCGTTTATTTTAACATAGGGTGAAATGACTAAGAGACAGCTTTCACTACTGGAACTATACAATTTGTTATTTTAAGGTATCGAAATGCTGACTCGAAATATCTTTTCACAGTACACCGAAGCAGACCTCTACAGGCAGCTATCGTATTTTTGCCATCTGTTGGACACTGTCCGTTGCGTAGAAAAGGTTATTTGTTGTTCATCAGTGGATTACACGTTGTTCAAAATAATATGAGCTTGTTTATGGAGTTGAATAGTTACATGGCTTTATATGCAGGCGGAAACCAGCATAAGAACTGCAATAGAGAAAGAACTGATGAAAGTCCGGCCGATGGTTGATTTGGCATTATCAACAGTTCAAAAGATTAGAGACCGATGTGCCTACGGGTGGGTTCAGTTGAACAGTATTGCCGTTACCCTTTGAGTGTAGAATACACCATCAAACCAAAGCCAAGCCATGATGATCTATAGGCGTGTAAAAGTCAGAAGTATACCATCTGAAGTCTAATGTTATTAGATCTCTATTAATGACAATTGTAAGTAGGGGAGCTACATTTCCTATAAATTAATTCTGTTGAAAATTTTGCTTTAAAATTTTCAATCCTAATCCTTTTCAAAACATCTAGTAGCTTGAATATCAAGTCATTTTTTAACCTAGTTTTGCCTCATAACACGCCAAGTTTTCTCCTCTGAATATTAAGTGATCACATAAAACCCAGTAAACTTCTAGAGAATGAACCAGTGTAGCATGAATTTTGTTGTGGTTGAAAAAACTAAAGGGTACGTATGTCCAAATTTGTTCTTGTCCTATCGTAGGACTTGCGTCTCATGTTCTCCACTTTTTGGCTCTATTATATAGTGACATAATAATGGAGTACTTGAATCTAAATTCTATGAACAGTAAATAACTCTTGACAAGTTTTTAGTCTAATTTCACATTGAAAGAGGAGAAGAGAATTTTAAATTATTGATTGCACTCGGCACCATCGAATTATTAAAATAAATTATTTCAAATAATTCCTAAAAGAATCTTACGATATGTTAAGAATCTTTTATGAGCCTCTTAGGCACAATCATACATAACATAAAAATTACTATAGGGTGGTTTTATGAGCCTCTTAAGCACAGTCATACATAACATAGAAATTACTATAGGGTGGTGGTTTAGCTTACGTGGACTAGAACCCTCACGATTTCAAAAGTTGAGGATCCCATTGAATTTCATTAGGAGGAGGAATTGTATTTTCATGAGCACATCAAGAATTTAAAGAAAGAAAATTAAAATTTTACACAAGAATTAAATATTACAAGGTGTAATATCTTTTTATAAAAAAATTGTTAATCAATTTCTTAGCCCATTATTTTTCGATTTGAATTTAAA
>JAOTAZ010000220.1:5061715-5072398 GCA_025629785.1 Erythroxylum oxycarpum | reverse complement strand
GACAATATATTAATTATTATATAATTTTAAACCATATAAAACATAAATAAAATTTATCTAACCAAATCTTTTATATAGATTATAACATAAGCAAAATTAATATAAAAAATAAATATTAAAACATATAAAAAAGTCAAATAACATCAAGTTGAGCAAATGTAACGATAAGTTTGTGAGTATTGTGAGAATTATGTGTAAAAAATAAGGACAAAAAGGACTAAAATAGGTTTATTAATTAATCTGAAAATCTACAAAAAAAAGTCATTTAAGAGGCGTTTTTGAGAAGCTCCAAATTTAAGCTTCTTAAAATGTTATACTTTGGATATCAAAAAAGTCATATCTATTTAAAAAGTGTTTTTATTTTATTTTATAATGAAACACTCGTTTTTTTTTATAAAAATTTTATAGTAAAAAAAGTACTTATTAACCTCTCAAAAGCTTATCCAAATAGACATTAAGTCTATTTTCTAATGATTATTGGACCATGTAATTATTCTTATTTTCAGGACTCGGATCTTAAAGTGGTTTGTACTTGAGTGGCTAGTTTGGGATTTCCTAGTCTTTTTTTATGGTAAAACTCTTTTGGGCAAATTTTCAGTTGTCCATGTATGAAAAATTGACTTTAGAGGCCGTAACATAAAGAGACAGTCACCTCCTTAATTACTCCTTGGACTTATCGTAGGGTAGTAAATGGGAACATATTGAACCTTCTTTTGTTTGCACCCTTGGACATGTTTGATCAATAACTATATAATATTAAAAAGAAGTTTACATGCGGGTAGCGCGCAACATTAAAAACTTGAAGAGTTTTGAATGCATCCCTTATGTGATATCCGGCTTATGCAGTATCAGTGTCTTTTCTTGCAACCTAAGTGGAAACAAAAACAATTATTTTTTTTTTAAAAAAGAAAGAAAGAAAGGCATAGGTGGAGACTCTTTTTTCTCTTCTTCTCTATTTTAAGGCAATTTAATTGATTAATGTGAGGTAGGAAAAACAATTCCTTGCAGTTCCTTGCAGTTCCACAGTCAGGCTCTCCTAAAGATAACCTCACCATGGATTTTTCAACACTGATGTTACGAGACAAGGAGTGCATTTAATTTAACAGGACACGCCATGGTAGTGTCGTAGCTACACCATTAAGCCATAAGACCGTTTGTATCATAAAGTGACACCCATGACTTTTATTCCAATAACATCATAAAGTTTACACACGTCACTTGATATTTGATATGGATTTTCTCTGTTTCTTAATTATGCATTGCATGCATGTGAGTATTTAGGAAAAATAAATTATTAATTTTGAAAGTTGAAGGATAGCTCCTCGTCACTTTCTACCGGGCCCTATGATTAAAGTTGACAAAATTGAAAGGACCAGTACCCTTGAAAGGTTGATATCAGTAATTTTAGGTAATTAATTTTTTTTTTGCAATTAATGTTAAATAGGGGGTTATAAAAGCAATCTAGGATGTGCAGCGGAGGTAGTGAACTACCAAGTTGGAAGCCGCAGCAAGAGATAAGACTTCTCTTAGACATCATGGTGAGAGCTCCCTTTTTTGACAAAAATGGAGTCAAGAAAGGTGCTTGGAGCAAAGAAGAGGATGATAAATTGAAAGCTTATATTGAGAAATACGGCCACTGGAACTGGCGAGAACTTCCCAAGTTTGCCGGTAAGGAGCTCTTTTCTTTCTTACTCATTGCCAAAAAAGAGAATAAAAATTAGACCAATTATAGAGGATTTACGTAAAACAAAGTATCGTTCATCTATTCTGATGTTGGGTTGAGTTGGATTCTTCACTGTTTTAGTCGACGAACCTCGAGATGATCGAGAAAAATTAAACTTTTCTTGATTTCTCTTCCTAAAGATACTCGATATGCTGCAATCATCTTTGCAGCAACTGTTGCTTCCTTATGTTTGAGATTCTGAATTTTGTCAATAAACAGGTCTATCAAGATGTGGTAAGAGTTGCAGATTAAGATGGATGAACTATCTTCGACCAGATGTAAAACATGGGAACTACACTAAAGAAGAAGACGATCTGATTATGCAATTACATGAACAAATTGGGAACAAGTATGGATTTACTCTCTCTGCAGCAGCCTTCCCATGTATTAGATTTTTTAATAGGGGTAGAGTGAAGAGTTCGTTAATAAGAATTGAGCTTGCCAAATGATTAGGATTATATGTTTGGATAGTTGATCTTTCCCACTTACAAACTCTTTAATACTTTTATGTTTAGTAAATATGAGATAACTATTGGATCCCAATTTCATTCATGTTAACTTCTTATACTATATTGTATTCAATCATAAAATTTGCCCCCAACGAGTGAACCTTTCTTAGTTCTACAAACTCCTTCTGCACTTAATCTGTTTCCAGGTCACTGATTAGTGAATGACGCTCATTTGCAGGTGGTGTGCAATAGCAGCAAAATTACCAGGAAGGACAGACAATGAAATTAAAAACTACTGGCACACTCATCTAAAGAAGCGAGTGAAGCAAAACAAGAGCAAATCTAACATGAGAGAACTATCCAGCCAAACTTCCCAGACTGGAATTAGCAAGAGTATAGAAGAAGTTGAAAGTGTTCTTATCAACACTCCCTCTCATACGATATTAGAGAGCTCTCCATTATCCCCAGAAACATACTGGACAGCAGAAGACAATCCTCCTTCATTTGAAACATATGATGATTCCAGCGGAGATTTCTGGACTGTGCCTTTTGTTGCAGATAATATTGTTAACCATGATCCTTATAAATTATGCTTCGACCATGATGGAGGATTTATGTCACCTTATGTCTCCGATTTCGATTGTTTATTTTACGAAGTGATGCAAGAATTGAAAATGAAATAGTCCCGTTAGGCTATGAAACATTCCTAGAGTCTTCTCTATATTGTTTCTCCTTCAATTAATTAATGGCTTCTAATTTCATAGATATAATAATGGGTATTTAGTTATGTGAATTATATATAACCGAAGCATGAGCCTTCCTAGTTGCTAACATCGTATACATGCTTTAATTTCTCTATTATTCCAAGCATCCATTCATTGATAAAACGTCACAAATTGTTCAGACTTTTCGTTACGTTTAAAAAACATCACGAAAAGTTCCAATTTTTTGCGACAACGTTTTAAGAAAATGTCGTGGATTTGTAACACTAAATAGAAACTGCATCGTTTTGTTGAAGAAAACGTCGCAAAAGACTTAAATAAAACGTCGCAAAATAGAAACCGTGACGTTTTGTTGAAGAAAACGTCTCAGAAGACTTACTTAAAATGTTCTGCTTTTTTGTTTTCTTAAAACTTACCCTCTGCGCACTGTTGGTCTTCCTCTTAGGAAACAATTTTATTCAGCAACAAAACGAAGGTGTTACTGAATATAAGGGTTTTTTTGTTTGTATAGCTCGATGATGAAAAAGAAGAAGATAGAGAAAGGTGTTTGCTAAATTTTAGGGGCAACATACTCTAACTCTCTCTTCGCTTGGTTTTCGATTTCTCTTCCCAATGATGGCTGGTTGCACTTTCAAATCCGATGATATAGTGGTGAAATCACCCAACGATAGGCGGCTTTATAGAGTGGTTGAGTTGGATAATGGTCTATGCGCTTTGCTCGTTCACGATTTCGAGATTTACCCTAATGGACCTCCTCTTGATTCCAAAACCCTAAATGATGACAAAGAAGAAGAAGAAATGGATGAGGTTGATTATGAAGATGACGACGATGAAGAGGACCTAGGCGAAGACGAAGAGGAAGATGAAGACAACGATGAAGAAGATGATGACGTGAAAGGAAAAGGAAAAGGAAATGCATCTCAAGTTAAGAAGGTTGTTACTTCATTTCGTTCCTCTTTATTCAGATGGCTTCCTAGCGATACGATAGAACTCTAAATTGCTACTTGCAACTACATCATTCATCATTAAATGTGGTAAGCTATGGGAAATTAAAAAGTTCTGAAGTTTTTAAAGAAAAGTCAGAATCGGGAAACTATGACAAAAGGATGACCACATTCTTTCGTTTTCTTTCAATTCTCGCAATTATGATTTTATCATCAATTTAGATAGCCAAACACAGAAGAGAACTATAAATTCTTTGGTGTTCACTTCTTTCACCGTGGCCACCTTGGTAGGGACCAAAAGTAGCAGTTCGATCGAAGCTATGGCGAAAGAGGTGGAGACCATATTCTTGCTGACGGACCTATTGGCCCACATATTCATTTTGACACCTTCCTTCATTGACCCAGTAAGTATGAGAATCCATGGTTGATGTATGCATGTAGAGCAAGTGTTATGTGCAGGAAATGGAAAGAAGGTGTTAAGCAGTCTTTAGGGAGGAGACAGTGTATGAGCTTTTCCGGTCGGAAGATGGACGATGATATTACGACTGGTATCGTACGACATGCTTATGGCCTTAAAGAACTCAATATGTACAGTACACTCTCTATCTCTTTCTTTGGTATTTAGGTTCATGTGTGATTCTCCTTTTGATTCTTGTTGTAGTTCTGGGTTTGGACATGATTAATTGATTTGAATGAATTCCTTATAGATAAATTGATGTTTGGAGTTGAGAAGATGAACTTGGAATTTAACCTTTATACGGTGACATTAGTGAAGAGAATTTTCCTTTGGTGATCCTAGTTTCTATTAATAGGTGGAAGAATCAGAGATGTTTGTTATAATAGTTTCCTAGAGAATTTTGCAATCTTTTGTAGCTTCAGGGATAAGTTCGTCTCAATTGGATAATACAGAATGCACATAAAGACTAATCTCTACACTCTCGAGCTTTGAAGCTGCTCATAATTATTTATTTTCCCACTGAAAATCTTAGATCTAAATTATATTTCAGAACCAGTGTGCTTGTTTTCTGATGCTTTTGTTGTTCAGTAGTGAAGTATGAAGAATAAACATTTATGGTGGTCTTGTCAAGAGAGTCTAAATCCAATTCACCAAATTCAAGACAGATTTAGTTTTAAGATTTTCTGGAGAAGAAAGAATTTAAAGTATAGCTTCCCATACCTTTAATTGTCTGCAACTTCTCCCCAAAACTCATTGGACTATGCCATTTAATGATATACCAAGTTTCAAAAGTATCAATCTTTCTACTATTGTATACTTTTAAATCTAAACGAGAATGTTGTTCTTTTGTACAATGTTCGGTTCCGAGTGGCCCTTCGAAGGATTTTTGTTTTGGTCTAGGTATCGTCCTTCCATTCTTGAGTGACAGGTACATAAACCTCGGTTTCCTCTGATCTATTTTCAGTTCAAGGAGCTGTTGGGGTTGTCAGATAACGGACAATGGACTCTACCAAATATCATTGGCCAAGTGTGTCAGCAATCTAACCTCAATCTCCTTGTGGGGTATGGCAGGGATCACAGACAGTGGTGTTATTCAACTGGTATTAGAGTATTAGACTGTCAGTCTAGTGTTAGTAATTTCTGACAATTTTGGTTATCTCATCTGCATAGTTTTCTCAATTTATCCCCAGATATCAAGAGCCAAATCCCTGCAACACCTGAATGTTGGTGGTACATTTATCACAGATGAGTCTTTGTTTGCTATTGCAGATAGCTGTCCTCATTTGAAGGTGAGTCGTCTGGAATCACTGAAGAAAAGACTATAACTTGAGATCAGTGATATTTAAGTTTTCGTTACTCCAGAGCATTGAATCGCTTTAACATACTGCTTAAGATTATACGAAGTGCATCATTGAATCGCTTTAACATACTGCTTAAGATGATATAAAGTGCATCATAATTGCTCGTCTTCTCGTATGTTCCCATTTAATCAGAGCATTGTTCTATGGAGCTGCCGTCATGTAACCGAAATCGGACTTCTTAATCTTGTACATAAATGCCGGAAACTGGAGTCAATTGATGTATGGGGAACCCGAGTCCCCATAGATTGCTTCGTGGGCTTGCTTACAATCAGTCCAGCTCTTCAAATAAAGCCCTCAGGCGTGTTGGTGAATGTTGGAAGTGCATCTATTTGGCCGGTTGCTTGAGCTGCTCATCCTTGGTCTGCATTTCTTATCGCTCTTTGTGCACATTTGTTTCTGCTTTGGATTGAATTGTGTACATAAATTTGCACATTCAATAAACTACAATTAAGGGCATCGAAACTCTCAGCTTGCTAATTAGTTTTAGGATTAGAAAAGGCTTCTGCTCTGTAATTGCGTTTGACAGTTGGTTATTAAGCTGTGTCTTTGTACATAACATTATGTACGCTCCAAGTTGATATTTGGTTTACCCAAGCCTCTGTTATAGCATTGAAAATAAATGCAGCTTCCACAGCCTGAACACTTGAGATATAAAGCGTGGAGGAAAACGGAAGAGAAGCATATGTTAAACTCGTAATAGTGACTTCCAACTAAAAGAAAACGTGGAATGCTTAAGTACAAGTATTAGTCAAGAATCCAAAAATATGGTAGTGGTAGCAATTCATTACATGCCCTATCATACATGAAGCTCCATTCCAATATATCGCCAACAGAAAACCTGAAAAACATGGAAGCAAGAATATGTTAAAACTGAAAAAAAAAAAGAAAAGAAAAGATGATGAAACTAACTTGAACACATTGATAATCATCAGTTCTCTCATAAAAGCTAACAAGTTCTCGGAAGAGAAAATAGTAAGCCTGTAGAAACACCAAAACAGAGAATTTCTGCTAATATTTTGAGATCACTTTTTTCCCTAATTAAGCTACCACCAAAATGTTTGTAATCAATCAAAAAGTAAGAAGCTGTATGGAAAGGACAGAGATCAATTACTTAAAAGCATTCATTCTCAGTTGTACTTGACAATGTAGAGTGAAACGTAACACAATGATTCAATTACAGAAATGGGAACACAGTTGACATGAGCGGTTAGATGCAAAGTTTGCCCCAACGAACAACTTAACTTGGTTAAGGAATACATCAAAAGAATTTAAGCTCAGGTCAGTTTATGCTCACATAATTTTTTTAAAGCCTATATGTTTTACTCTTACGTGATCCGAGATCTTGAATCTAGTATTCAGTTCAAGTTTGACAATATCATCAAGCCACTATAATGTTGATGCCATGTCATATACATATACTGCAAAGAGCAAGTACATGAACTAACACGATTAGGCCTGATAGACAGTCTGTGCTGATTTAACAATCAAGTTGAGAGATTATAAGGAATGCAAATAAAGCTTACTGAATAGACCCCTGTACCTGAAACACTTTTTGATAGCTTCCATCTCCCTTTTCTCACAATATTGGTCCTCAATTCCTGTGAAAACCTTTCCTTTGCCTTAACATCGGAATCTCTTCACACCCATATGTCATAACTTAACAATTTATGCTGGGTAAGGTAGGAATGTGAATACTAGTTGCGAGTGTACAGTACAAACTAAAATCCTAACCCGTGCCTAAACTAAAGGAGAAACTGTTTAAGTTTAACCACCTAAAGCAGGAAGTAAATTAATCATATTATGATAGGAATCCTATCAGTGGAACAGAAAATAGGTAAAAGGGCCATATATTTGGAGAGAGGTCTGTCGACATGGATCTTGCAAATTGAACAGATCCTGTAAAGCTCCCTCCAGTATTTGTCACGGGACTTGTATTTGGTACAGCAACAGTTTTGCACGATCCAAAAGTTGCTCCAGCCTGGAAGATGCATAAAACAATGACTTAGAGAAACTAGAATTAATACCTCAAATATTGAGAGGAGTAAAAAATAAAAAAGAGCCCTCCATACATAAATCACATAGAACCAAAAGCAGCATTTTGCAATTGCAAGCCATCAACTCGCAAAAATATAGACCACATTGGCATTATCCAACTCAAATTTGTCCAAAAAGAGGTGAAAATTCCCAATTTATAGGCTTGTGGCAAACAATTTGAGAAGACAGGAATGAAGAAATAATTTCAGTTAGTTTGACAAGAACGGACCTGGCAGGCAGTTATAGTACTACATCCACACAATGTCTGGCCATTCATTCGATCCAAATCATCAAAAACACCACCACCATCACTTCTCTGCATCATTTCCCCCAATTTTTATGAGTGATGGTTAAGTAGAATATGTTGAAGAAAAATACTTGTTTATTTTTTAGGTTAACACCATGTAAAAGTTGACTGCCAGAAAATTGGGCATCACATTCCCTGCTGCTTTATAACAGGTATCAACCATCTGAGCAAGTGAAGTAGAATGCTCCTTGCAAGCGTCATTTTCAACTGGATATGTTGGGAAGTAATTCATTAAGAAAAGCGAAGCACTTTTGGAATTTAGAGGCTTTGACTCTTTCCGATTTGGACATGAGCCTGCTTTCACCCCAGGATCTCCAGCTGAAAGAAACTCACATCATGAAGCAATTATCAGATAATATGATTACAAACAAAATCATCATAACATGCACATGTGTCCTTTTTTATGCTCACCCTCATTTTCCAACATGTACTTCCACTGATAAGCAATTCCTTCCTCTGCTTCCTTCGAAGCAACAGAAGTGAAAGCCAGAAGCCTGTGATTGTCTTGCACCATCTCAGTCACAGTGGGCCAATCTTCACCTTTTTTAGGCATCTTCGAGACTGGAAACCAATACTTATCTAGACCAGCGTTAGTGAAAAGATTTGTCAACCCTTTTGGAGTATGCACATAGTCTTCGATTATAATGGTGACAATCTCTGTTGGATTTTGAGTCAAGAATGCTTCCACCTCCCTTAAAGTGTTAATTGCAGGTTGCTGAGAACGACGCAGATGGAGACGTTACAAACTATTGCAAAAGACTATTGAAAAACTTTAGGAACAGATAGGATGCATTACAAAGGCCGTGAAGTTGAAACATTGCCCTCGAAAGGAATGGCAGAGCCAGATGTCGCCCATGAAATCATACATATCCAACATCAGTCCCCTGACGCCATTCTACAAAACAATCATTACAAAAAAAAAAAAAACACACGTAAATTAAGCAAACATTAGAATAAATTCTGAGAGAGGAAAGAAACAAAATGCTACCATTTTTTTAGCCCGAACGAGAAATCGAATATAAGAAAAGGTTGATAGGCCTGCTTAACAACTATCTCCATTTCAACTTGATTTCAGGGACATTTCTGACGGAGGAAGAAGTTAATTTCCGTTTTCGTACTTGTACCGTACCTACCTTCCTCCAGATTTTCAGGATCCAAACGTGGCATTGACAGACTGATCACATTAATTAAAAAAAATGTAAAACTAGAACACGACAACATACCATCAACTGATTAGTCACAGTGTCCTCTTGATTGTAATATGTCAGTCTCTGGGGACCCGACAAGAGAGGCGCATCCACAATACTAAACGCATTATGAGTTACTAACCATGTATACTTGTTAAAAGGCAACCCGTTGATCTACCCCAAGAAAGAAACAAACTTTCCAAAGTTAGAGCAGCAAAGGAGACATACCCATCAACAGAAACAGAAGCATGAAAGCAAGAAAGAAGCATACAACAGAAGTGGGTATGATAGCTTGGCCTCTGGTGCAGATGGGTTGAGTCTTGCCCATAGCAGGGCAATTTCCACAGTATAGACCTGGTCCACAATTGGTAGCAGCCGAGCAGGAGTCCAGCACCTGAAATTCATACAACTTCAGCTCCAAAGCCGAAAAGCAGAAACTATGAACCGTATGGATCGTGAACAAATCCGAGAGAGAGAGAGAGAGAGAGAGAGAAGAGAGAGAGTTACCGCTGCATGCGTAAACAGCGAAGAAAACAGTAGGAGAGAGAGGTAGAGGTACCCAATTTCGAGATGAATTCTCCATAAGCTAAGTTGGTCCAAGAAACACGCAAACATTGCCCCTGTTATGCAGAACTCGAGAAGCGAGAGAGAGAGAGAGAGAGAAAAGGTACAAGAACAGAGCTAAATAGAAACATTTATTTACTGGGGAGTGGAGCTTTTATTCTCTTTTCATGCTCCTCTTTTTATCCTTCTTTCCTTTTTCCAGTAAATATGATATATGGTGGTAAACGGCGTCGTTTTTTGGTCGAAAAATATTTTCATTTAAGATTTTTTTCTCTTGCGTGGCTTTGTCATTGCCTTTCACGTGGTGGGGTATATCGCCTTATGATTAGACCATTTAGCGCCATGCCCCAGAATCCAGGTGGGCTACTCCGGACGTCGGTGGGTGTTGGCTGGTTGGTTTTGGTGCACTTTTGAGGTGTTGTTCGGTTTTACGGGCTGAATTTTGAGCGGTATATCATGACCTAATTTTGGCGTGATTTCATGGCTACTCTCGAGTGGAGTTAACAGTCGACTCTATGTTTGTAGCGCCCCCTCACCGTAGGGTACACAACGGGAAACCCGAAGGTCGCTCCGACGAGCATCCCACGATAAAGGTGCACCACCAGAATATTTCTACTAATAATCCTCACAGCATTGCAATAATTTAACACCACAACATAACACAATATCAGAAACCAATAAATTTTAAAATCATAATATCTATCTGATACAGTCGTCCAGTAGCAGAATAGACAAGTCTATCAGTCCCTTAAACGAAACCAAAAAAGGAAACTGATACAAGCATCTATCCTAAGTCATCCTCAAAATCCAACCCAGTTGACCGACCTGTGCGCCATCGCTTCTCCTGCCAGCACGCTTGCACGGTAGGAAAAGACTATCTCCGGAGCTAGGAGTCTACTCTATCGATCCTGAAAAATAGATGCAATTTTGGGTGA
>JAOTAZ010000220.1:4997119-5008246 GCA_025629785.1 Erythroxylum oxycarpum | reverse complement strand
AGGTATTTTATTTCTTATTTATTCTATTATTTTAACCAAACGAGACCTAAAATCAGTACAATAATTATTTTATTCCTTATCCATTCTATAATTTGAACCAAACAGACCCGGACCACTAGAATTATTTCCTTATCGTGGTTAAAGGAAAGTAGTTGAGATATCTGTTGTCAAATATCTACTAGACAGCTATGATTTGAGTTAGGGGTTCATATGGGGCCGTGAAATATTACATGAAATTGATAACCAAATTGGTTTTAAAACTATATTGGTTATTAACAACACCTGCAGCTGCGCTACATTTAATGAGCAACTGTTGAATTAGTTAGGCATCAATTTATTAGAACGGAAACAGTAGCCATACAACACCTGCAACTATAGTACACTTATTGAGCATTTGTTGAATTAGTTGGGCATTAATTTATCAGGTACGGAAACAGTAGCCATGAACCCTGAATCGTTTCCCAACCGCTCAAGAGTCTCTGGGAAGAGACAAACCTCAGCATCCACGCTACCTTCTTCAACTCCAGCGAAGACCGTGATTTTTCCGTCATGTTTATTTCCATCTCCGCTTCTTACAGCAACTGGCTTTCCCCACCCGAAGTCGTTACCGTAGACATCGAACCGAGGTGAACTACTTGTCACCAAAGCATTCGTTGTCACGCTATTCATTGTTAGTAGCTTAGGGTCTTTAATCCAAGCTTTGTAAAAGTTGCAGAACTTGTCTTCTGTATGCCATGCCACTGTCTTGTTCATCTTCCAAGCTGCATGGCCATGTCCGAGCTCCTGCAGCTCCTTTGCTGCCATTGTTAAAGTACCAACTTGAACTGCATTTCCAAAATATCCTTCTGACAATGGTGGTTTTAATCTTGATCTTACACCTATTAGTAACTTGAAGTTGACCTCTTGATCGGAATCTGGAAATTGACAACGAACAACACACCTCCAGATATGGGATAACAGTGCTTGCAGAGATGAAATCTTGTTTGTGCCAATGTCTGAATTGACCTTCGCTTTAAGTTCGGCGATTCCCTGTCTTGTGAAATGGAAAACCCTTTCTTTCAAAATGGGTGAAGTAAACTTGCCAGGTTTCATCTTACTTATCAAGGTTGGAATGCCAATAGGATAATCAGTTCCATCAGGAAACCAACGCTTGAGGACAGGAGGTTTAGAGAGTTTAACAAAACCACGACAAATTTCAGACCAAGAGTTGAAGAAATGCCAAAAAGATGTCCCATCAGCAACTACATGGTTTATAGTGCAACCAATGAAGAAACCATCCACAAGCTCGGTGACTTGGACCGCGAGCAACGGGTTGGAAATTCCTTCGGAATTTGTTGACCCATTAAGAGCAAAGAACGAGTGCACAATGTCGGGAACAAAGACAGGTTCCACGACATCAGCCATAGTTACATCGTCAGCAACAGCTCGAACAAAAAAAGCACCAGTATTGTTACAGTTGATGTAAAAGGACGTGTTACCGCCACCAAGCTCGACTGTGGCCAAGCGACCGGCCAGGGGGCCAAAGAAGTCTAGAGTGCGAGAAAGTGAGGTCTCCAGGCGACGAATGATCATGCAGGTGTTATCTTGTGAGAATTTGGGTTTCTGGAAAAGGAGGCCTTTCTGAATAGGACCTACTAAGAGGAGTTGGAGGTCCCATGGAGTTAGCTCGACCTTAGGGCTTGGTTGATTGGGTTGATGACTTTGTGCGCGGACTGCACTCGTCGATAAGATCCTTACGTTTACCATTTTCTCTCTCGTCTTAGAAAACTGCAAGACTTTTCTAGCTATACATAGCCATTACCTAGGTTATTTATAATAAAGTATTCTCTAGCAGTGACCACTATTCTGTCCTCCTCAATCAACAGGACAATGTCCAATAACCCCCTAGTTATGGGTATCAACGCGACATTTGCCTGAAACTAGATAGTTGTATCTCGTCGTATTTACAGGGAAGGCAACCAGTATGCTGATTGGCTCACCAACGTTGCTGCTCATTTTGAGTTAGGAATCACCACTTTTGCTACTGCACCTATAGGTGCCTCCCATTTCTTTTAGAAGATATGTCTGGAGTTTGTTTCTCTAGATTAATTAATGTTTCAATGTTATCTTTCCTTTGTATGAAAAAAAAAAAGTAACCAAGTAAATGCCCATTCCCACAATAAATGAGCACACAGGGGACACGGCAACTAGAACCGAGTCAAACGAGCTTGAATTTGGGGTAAAGTTTCTGTTTTGGAAAAAAAAAAGTTTGAGGCATGAAGCTCAAACAATCCAAGTCTCATTCCTTAATTTTAGGTCGGGTTCAACTCAAATTGTCAAAATCATGAATGAGAGTATTTATTCAAGCACAACGAACAAAAATATGGAACTCGATATTACATGGCTGGGCACATCCGATGATAACTGATGATAAGGAAGAAGTAGTACTGAAAGATCCGTTTGAGTGGATAAGAGTTGAAGAAGAGAGAGCACTTGAAAACTCACAAGTCGTGCATGCCATCTTTAGTGCTGTTGAAGAAGGTCGCTTTTTAATAATATCAGCTTATGAATCAGCTAAAGAAGCATGGGATATTCTACAGACTATACATAAAGAATCGAAATTTATGATAGCCTCAAAACTTCAGGTGTTGGCTATGAAATTTGAAAAGCTAAAGATGGATGATAGTAAAACTATTGGAGACTTCTATGAGAGATTGCATGATATAGCAAATCAAGCACATCAACTCAGGAAAAAATATTATAACTCGAAGCTGGTCAAGAAGATGCTGAGATCACTACCTCTGAGGTTCATCTCAAAAATTGCAGCAATCGAAAAGGCTCTTGACATAAATGATTTGTCGTTGGAGAAAGTAATTGGAATTCTTACTAATTTTGAAATGAATATGTTAAGGGGCAAATAAGAGAGAAGCAAAGGATTGGCACTACAAGCTGAAACTGGAAAAGGTATAAATGATGTAGAAGATGAATCCGATGAGAATGAGGATCTAGTATTACTAACACAAAATTTCAGTAAATGGTTGAAGAAAGTGAAAAACGAGAGACTCGAGTTTAGGAAAAACAGTAGGAGTTCATCAATCAACAACTTCAAACAACAAGCGAAAACTTAAAAGAGTGAAAGAAAAGTAAAGAGAATTCAATGTCATGAGTGTCAAGGCTTCGAACATATGCAAGTGGAATGTGCTAACACCTTAAAGAAGAGAAAAGGGAAATCCTATACGAGCACTTAGAGTGAGAATGAATTCGAAACTGAATATGGCGGTGAATAAGAAGTTGTGAATAGTGCTGCATTAATTACTTTATACAACAAAAGTCCAGTTGCTTGATTAACAACAACTAAGAAGGAAGTAACCAATGACGAAAACGAGAGTAAATCAGAAAATTTTGGAAAAAAGGCAGACGAATCAGCTAAAAGCTCAATCTCAAATTATGATAATGATGACAGTGTTTCAAATGTCAAAAGAAGAATATTTGCGAAGCTTATGAATTAATATATGCAAAATGGGTGCAGACATATAAGAAGAATGAAAAGTTGAAGGAAGAAAACTTCTCTATGAAGAATATTATTCAAAATTTAAAGAAGAAATTGATGTCAACATTAGAAGAGCTTGGTGAAGTAAAATTGAAATTGGTCAGTACTGAACAGGTATTAAAGATGTTAAATGGAGGCACAAAAAAGTTAGAAAAGTTGATGAAAATCAGTAAGATTAAAGGAGATTTTCAAGGCATTGGTTACAAAGGTGAATGCTTTAAGTCGAATGATGAGAAAAATAATGCAATCAGATCTGTTCAAGAAGAAACCTTAAGGAAGAATCAGAGATTTATACATACACGTCATTTTTATGGGTTATCGAGCATATAAGGCCAAGATGTTACAAGTTACTACAAATGTTGTTTCAAATGACTCAAAACTGAAAACCTATAAATTCACTACAAAATTTTTAGCAGCAGAAATCCATGGTACCGAGGCACTCAAGGGGTCAATTGCAAGCTCTTGTAGTTCTTAAATCCATGAAGGCTACTTCATATAGCAGTTGGAATTTTGACAACGGATGTTCACGTCATATGACAGGAGAAAGGAGCTATTTGACTAACTATCAAAGATGTGTGGATGGACATGTGACTTTCAGCAAAGGAAAGAAGGCCTTGGTTATTAGAAGGGGAACACTATGCATGGATGGACTGCCACACCTCAAGAACATGCTTGATGTTGATGGATTGAAAGCAAATTTGGTGAGTATAAGTCAACTTTATGATAATGGTTTATTGGTTAAATTTATAAGTGATAAATGCGGGGTGTTAACCGAACAAGGAAAATGTCTTGTGAGCGAAAAACGATTAGCCGACAATTGTTATATGATGCAGGTCACAACTACTTATAAATCAACCTTATATGATGAAAACATAGGTCTAGGGCATCAAAAACTTGGGCACATTAACTATGAGCTTGTTAGCAAGTTAAAGAAATTGGAATATGTGAAAGGTTTACTAACCATGAACAAAAAAGATAAAACGATATGTAGTGCATGTCAAATGGGTAAGCAGATGAGAGTGCCACATAAAAAGGTTAAACATGTTACTTCCTCATGCATACTTGAATTAATTCACATGGATTTGGTTGGTCTAACACAATATAACAACATTGGTGGGATGAGATATTTTTTAATGTGTGTTGATGATTATTCTAGATATACTTGGGTATCATTTTTTAAAAGAAAAATCAAATTCTTTTAAGGCTTTTAAAAAAATATGACAGTGTTGAGAATTTGATCAGATCACGAAAGGGAATTTGAGAACGCAAACTTCAACAATTTTTGTGACAAATATGGTATCATACAAGAATTTTTAGGGCTTAAAACTCCACAACAAAATGGAGTTGTTGAAAGGAAGAATCGAACACTTTAAGAAATGGCCAGTTCTATGTTGAATGGAAGAAACATGTCTATGCGATTTGGGTAGATGTTGTTAACACGACATGCTACATATGCACCAGAGTTTATCTTATAAGTATCCTGAACACGACATCTTATGAACTTTGGAAGGGAAAGAAACCATAAGTAAGTTGCTTTCATGTTTTTGGTAGTAAATGTTATATTATTAGAGATCAAGAACAGCTCAAAAATTTTGAAAGCAAGAGTCATGAAGTAATCTTCATTGGCTATTCAACCCACAGTAAAAGCATATCGAGTGTTCAATCAAAGAACCAAGAAAGTATTAGAGTCCACAAATATTGTGATAGATGATGTATCTCAATTAAATGCTACAGTGACAGAAGAAAACTTGCAAAACCGACCTTGCGAACCAACTCAAACATGCAACGAAAAAAGAATAAAAAAAATTCATATATGTAGTTAGTTGTTATTGGTGAAGAAACTGCTCAAATAGAAGAGTTGCTAATTGCTTCAGATAATGAAACCACCAAGACACTTGGCACGTACATAATTCCCTTAAACACTCAAAACTCGAGAGAAGGTGATTTAAACCAAGATCCTCCCTCATTAATTAGAAAAAGTCATCTAGTAGATAAACAAAATAAAGAAAAAAGGGTCGATTACCGAGAACTAGCAAGATATTTGTGCTACACATCTTCATTCGATCCGAAAAATGTCAAAGAAGCCTTACAAGATAAGTTCTGGACAACAACAATGCAAGAAGAATTGAGTCAATTTGCATGAAATGGTGTATGAGAATTAGTGCCAAGACCATCTAATGTAAATGTGATCGGAACAAAATGGGTGTTTCACAATAAAACCGATGAAAAGGGTAATGTGACTAGAAATAAAGCAAGGTTAGTGGCTCAAGGGTACTCTCAGATTGAAGGAATTGATTTTGACAAAACCTTTACACTGGTGGCAAAAATTGAGTCAATTAGACTATTGTTGGGCATAGCATGTGTAAAAGGCTTCAAGCTTTATCAAATGGATGTGAAGAGTGCGTTCTTGAATGGGTTTATACAAGAAGTGGTATATGTTAAGCAAATATACAAGAAGTGGTATATGTTGAGCAATCGAAAGGGTTCATTGTTTCAGTCCATGCAGATCATGTTTTTAAGCTAAAGAAGGTTATTTGTCTTAAACAAGCGCCAAGGGCTTGGTATAAAAGACTCACCTAATATCTCATCAAGTAAGGCAACGAACGAGGTAATGTTGACAAAACTTTATTTATTAAAAAATTCATATCTAATTTGATGATTGCTTAGATTTATATTGACAATATTATGTTTGGTTCTACTCATCCAAAGTTGGTGGACGACTTTGTTGAATTAATGATGCATGAATTTAAGATGAGTATGGTAGATAAGTTGGACTTCTTTTTGGGTTTGCAAATTAAATAAGTGAAGGATGGCATTTTTGTATCGCAAACCAAATATGCGAAGAATTTAATAAAGAAGTTTGGACTTGAGAATGCTAGACATGCTAGAACACCTATGAGTGTCTCTACAAAGTTAAATAAAGATGAGAATGAAAAAGGTGTCGATGTCAACCTCTATCGGAGCATTATTGGGATCCTATTGTATTTAACCGCAAGTAAATCACATATCTGTTATAGCGTCGGAGTATGTGCTCGCTCTCAAGCCAACCTAAAAGAGACACACTTGACAATTGTAAAGAGGATTATCAGATATGTAAGCGGTACATATGAATTTGGAATTTGGTATACATATGATTCTACATCTTATCTAGCTGGGTATAGCAATGCAGAATGGGCTAGAAATTTAGACGATCGAAAAAGCACTTTAGGGAGTTGTTTCTTCCTGGGTAACAATCTAATTCGTGGTACGGTAAAAAACAGAATTCGATTTCACTGTTAATTTCAGAAGCATAATAAACTATTGCAGGTAGTTGTTCGCAATTTCTTTGGATGAAACAGATGTTGGAAGATTATGGAATTGATCAGGA
Organism: Erythroxylum oxycarpum; assembly: GCA_025629785.1. Taxonomy (NCBI): domain Eukaryota; kingdom Viridiplantae; phylum Streptophyta; class Magnoliopsida; order Malpighiales; family Erythroxylaceae; genus Erythroxylum; species Erythroxylum oxycarpum. The sequence goes on along the minus strand of JAOTAZ010000220.1, from coordinate 5,001,350 downwards.
GGTGTTGACATCTAGAAGAACTTGGTTCAAAATTCGAGAACGAAACACATTGATTTAAAGTATCGCTTTATCGGAGAACTTGTGCATAACAAAAAAACCACTTTGTCATATGTGTCTACGTAAAAACAGTTGGCAGACATCTTTACAAAACCTATTGACGTAGTCAGGTTTGAACTTCTTCGAGGTGCTTCAGGATTGTGTGCTTTAAATTATTGATGTATCTTTTCCTTAAAAAAATGTAAATTCAAAAAGGGATTAAAGTCCCTAACTTGTATTCTTTATTTTTATGCTACCGCCGCACGCTCTATCGTCTAAACTCCCTTCTTAGTTTGGATTTTAGCTTCCATTTGGCTCCATCGAAGACCCATTCTCCTCCTTATCAAGCTTCAGCTGTCTCATCAGTGTGGGTTTCTCTATTGGGTATCTCTCTCTTTCTCACTACATCAGTGACACTCATCTTTTTTTGCTTGGGTTTTTTATTTCTGACGCTAAAATGGGAAGATGAAGTAAAAATCTTCCTCTTTAGTGGTGGAGAAAACACCAGTGGCAGTCACTCATTGCTCAAATTGCCTCTTGCTGAACCTGATGCCTAAGAGGAAATTGATCGGGGCTGGGTTGTCTTTTGTCGCCCCTATTGAGGTTCCTGACATCACCTCGATTCGAGATAAACCTTCAGAACGCGATGATGCTATGCCGGTGCTGCTTTCAATGGTCGAAGACTCTTCATCCAACTTTGATGAGGTTCCCATGGTAGATGCTCCATTGACTACTCCTTCTACTGTTCCTCATAAATGAATGAAGCAACTAGCTCAGAAAACAGTCTGCCCACCTCGGAGAATTTCTTCTAGTCGAATGACATTGGATAATGCGGTATCATTTAAATTGTACACTTCCGAAGATGCACAAAAATGGGATGCTTTCGATAATATTAGGTTAGTTCTTGACCACCCAATTAATTTAAATGAATTCCAATAGTATCGATTAGATGTTCTGTTATCTAAGAGGACTTTATTACAAGTTGTGTTGCTACTAGAACATTCTAATTTTGAGTTGATAAAGGAATTTTACTGCAATTTGAATAATGATATATTGACTGATACTGTATTAAGTTATAAATTGGTGTATGTGTGAGGTCGGTAGGTACAATTTGGTGCTGATAGACTAAATGTTTTATGGGGTTTGATAATCTGATTGAAGACTGAATTTATGATGACGGTTGATCTGTTCCAGATGATTTGATTGATACTGTGTTATTTGGAGGCAAATTAACTGCTTGGCCATCCAATTCGGTGCTGCGTGCTTCTATGTTGACAAAAAAATATTTTGTGATCTATAAGTTAGCTATAGCTAATTGAATACCTGGCATGCATGTCATTTCAGTTTATTTAGCATAGGCTAAATTGGTCTATACAATTGGTACTGGGGCGAATTTTAAGCTGAGGCGACTCATAATTGAAGTTATGCTGGCTATTAGGGGTAAGTCGCACTCCTTTACTATATTTTCCATCCTTGATTACTCAATTTCTATTTGTCAATGGCGTCCCTCAGTTGGAGTCAAGTGTCCTTGAACCAGTCACGTTAATGAATATCTCACTAAGAATTTTCAAGCAACCACGAGTTGTTGACTTGCCCCACACCTCACCTGGTCCCTCGGATGCCTCAACCACTTCGTCCGTCAATCCTCATGCGACTCTTTTCACTGAAATTGAATGGATTGAAGGCATCTTTCAAATGAGACTTGACACTCTTCGTCAACTGAAGCGGTGGGTTCTTTGATTTTCTGATGCCTCTTGACTACACTTTTTGCCTAAAAGGGCAGAAGACTTGGGTTTATGTTGGTTGTTGCCTTGTCTTTTATGTTTTGTTTATTTTGAGATGATTGTTAATCTTGGATGATAATGTTTATATTTGGACCTTGGATTAAGAGGGAGTCTTTGTCATATGAATTGTGAATTCGATGTTATATGTCCAATTATCTCCTTTAGGTGAGTTTCAAATTTGTGACAAACAATGCCAAAAAATGAGAGATTGTTAAGATATATGTTATATATCTCATTATTTAGTTTTGGCATTTTTGATAATTGACTTTCAAGATAATGTTGATTAGTTTTAAATTAAAAATCAAGTTGGGATAGAATATCTTGGATTTCATTGGTTGATTATACTTGTCTTGAAGGCTGAAATTAAAAAGCTTCATTGGTTGATTATAGTTGTCTTGAAGACTGAAATTAAAAAGCTATCTTAGATAATTTTTTATAAGAGATTGTATCAAGATAGAACTCTATATTGTGAAGAGCCCTAGGTGAATCATGTTGAGATTCTAATGTGTGTGCTTACTGTCGTGTGATCTCCCCTGTTTTGACTATGTGAACATTTTTAGGGGTGACATTTTTGTGGTGTAGTTGTTTTTCTTAATTGGATAATCACGCAACCCATGCTCTGTTAGTGTGTGCTGCACTTTCCTTAGTGTGTCATTGGTTGAAGAAGGTTGTCTTAAGAGGTTGCTGCGTTTTCTATTTGGTGTCTTTGTCATTAATTGGACAACTTTGTGTAGCTAGTTTTTCAACTAGAGTTTCACGTAATTTAGGCTGTGTATGGGTTTGCACTTTTCCTGCGTTTTCTATTTGGTGTCTTTGTCATTAATTGGACAACTTTATGTAGCTAATTTTTCAACTAGAGTTTCACGTAATTTAGGTTGTGTATGGGTTTGCACTTTTCTTGGTCATGTGTGGTTAATGGGTTTGTGTTCAGTTGTGATTTTACTTAGCCAAGTGCATGAATCAGCTAGGTGATTACTTCAATTCTTCAACGTCAATCTTTTGGTTGAAGCGCAAAAATCCCAGTAGCCAACTATGACAATTTACTTGTTGAACAACTCTCAAATCTGTCTTGAAAGGAGCTGAATTTATTGGGAATTTTTTATCTCAATTTTTTATTATTGTCTTTTTCGTTAAAAGTTGTTGAAAAAATCCTTTGTTGAGGTTAACATGAGTCAGTCGTGTTACTGGTATGAAATACTTTCACGGATTGTGAGGACGAAGAATAGTGGCAAGAATTGAGTGAGTCGACTCTACAAGGTCTTGTATAAAACTATTGTTGTTCTTTGATGAAAGCATTAAGCTGAATGAGAACCTGCAGATGTAAATAAGGTATATCAAGTTGCGCCAACAAACTTTAGTGTTTATTTATATTTATATGCATAATTTTTATTTTTGATTACGTTAGAAACGATTGCGATTAAAATATAATTTTTGCGAAACTATTAAATCCTTTCAAATTTCACATAAAGATTTATAAAAATAATTTATTTAACTAATTAACTCTCTCTTTTGAATTCACTTCAAAGTTTAAAATTTATGAAAGGCCCTAAATAATTAAAAAAACGTGTCTTCCTAATCATTACAGAACTCGAATGCTTCCGACAAGACAGGATATGGTCTGCTGTTATTATTTGGATCTCATCTCATATGCCAAGTTGCCAACAATGCAGAATTAAAGACACGTTTCCGACATGGAAAGTTTGGACCAAATCTTTTGTACTCACTACTCAAGACCAACTCTGTACCACTTAAGTACAATCATAAATTTTAGTGAGATCCAGCAAAATTGGTGATTGTGCTTGAGTAACACAGAGTTGATCTTAGGCAGTGGGTACAGAGGATTTCGCTCCTCTCGTACATATGATTTCCATTTCATACACGTTTATTTGGATGGCCATATATCAATTGGAGAACAGCTGCACACAGTGTTCACTCTGTAAGATTAATTATTTATTGTCGTGGGTCACGTGATTCAGCAGTATTTAAAATCAAACCACTGTACGGATTGGGCACGAAAGTTGAAGTAGACAGATCCAGAGCTTTCGAATCTCTATCAACCGAAGCACATAATTCGCATGGTTAGTTGATTGAGATTATGAGTGTGGCTTAATCTTTTATAAGAGGTTGAATATTCAAATGTTGTTGTGATAATGATTGGCACATCGTAGGTCTTTTAGTAAGATATAACTTCTAATTTTGCTTGTTTCATTCCAAGTTACACTGCTCATTTTCTCCTAATTTTACTTTTTCATGCAATTTAGGAATGTGTTAGCCTTTTAATTATCTTTATTTTCATATTATTATTTGCTTATTCTTATGTATATAAATAAATAAATATTATGTTATTTTAAATAAAATGAGTTTTTTTACTAATAATTTTTCTTTTTGAATAATAAACTCTATTATTATCC
>JAOTAZ010000220.1:4970768-4981768 GCA_025629785.1 Erythroxylum oxycarpum | reverse complement strand
CATTTTCTAAACTCCATAAACTAGAATCCTTCCAAAAATCCAAAAGAGTCAAAAAGATCTTACCTTGATTCTTCACCAAATGGAGAGATCTTTAGCTCAAATGGAAGCTCTTTTCTTCCTTTTTCTTTTTCTCCTTTTAAAAAACTTCAAAATCTTTCTTGAAGACTAAGGAGAGTTAAGCCCTAGCTCAAATCTCTTCTTTTCTCTCAAACCACCAACTCTCTTTCTCTTTCTTACTCATTTTCATAAATCAATGCTGCTTATCCTCCCATTCATGTTTTTTTTCTTCATTTATAAGCAAGACGACACTTCTTCTTCCAATTATGCCCTTAATGATTGAGAACTGTCTCATTTGCCCTTCTATTTATGCCTTATGTCTTTTATACTTAAGTGTTTTGCCAACAGTACCCTTAAACATTCTAACATAATACTTTCTTCCAAAAAATATCCCCTATTGTCTTAAGTTTCTAATGCCTCCAAAATCATTCGATTTGGTTTAGTGATTCAAAATATATACTTCAAACATTTTTGGACTGTTATTGTCTATAATAGTATACTATGCACAAATTCCATCTAAAATTTAAATATCTTAGAGATTGAATTAGATTCCAATTTCTTCATACCATTAGTAACAACATGTCTCTAATTTACCCCAAATTAGAAATAATCTCATTTAAACCAGTAGAGCTCCAGAAATCCTTAAAATACTGAAGTATGTTCGGTGAAATAACACCAGTTCATATTATTTAAGAACACACTCACTGTACCCGTCCCATGCTTTTCACTCAATCTTTCTTGGTTCATTTCAAATGGCTAAGATTTTTGGTGGAGAAGTAGATCAAAGTCTTATGAATCCAATGATTCAAGAATAAAATCATTTGGAGGTTTAGTGAAGAAGTTATGCTCAAAAGAAGCAACCATGTTTATGACCTCATTCAAATTGAACCTATTTTGGCACAATTTCCATAACTTTCACAAACAATGTCTGTTTTATCTAGTTTTTGGACTATTGGAAAGAGGACTTGGAGATATACAACTTTCATGAAGACCTCAAAGACAAATTCTAGCGTTTGAAGGGTAGAAAATGGAACAGACGATATGACATCATTGTAAGATGAAGTGACATCATTAGATGATACAAGGTTGGGAAAATTACCATAACTTTCCTTATCACAACTCATACCAAGATCACTCTTTCTACTCCTTCTACTCCTAATTTTCAATAAAATCACATTTAATATCAATTATACCCAGAAGTTGTCAATGAATGCATGTACCCATTTTTATGTGAAAACATTCAGTCTTTATGTACATATATGCTAACATGATGTATAAACAAGAAAATGCAATTCCTTAATGTCTCTTTGATCTTACATGTACTGAAACTTCGGGTCCTCACCCTTAATATGGGGACGGGATGTTACATAGGCGATAACTCTTTATGTCAGACCACTTCACACCAATCTATTGTGGCATTTCTCCATAACAACCATTCTCTACAACTTTTTGTTGTAAATAGACCTTGTGGGTAGTTTCTCTAAATATATTTATCATATATAAATAAGTTAGGGGAGTATTTAGGTTGTAAGTAGTGAATTTCTCTCAAGAATTCCAACTACTCACCCTCCCTAATAAAGGCCTTAACCTTAGCAGTAAAGGGAAGGTGGCTCAGTGATTGAATGACAATCTAATTCCTGATTAATTGTCCCTTTCCTATCCAATCATTATACCAAAAACTAGCCCTTACTCTATCTCCTACCCGACATGAAATTTCATAAATCAATTTCTCCTTTATCTTCAGCAGTTATGATAGAAACTAAGAGTGGGAGGTCTTTGGATTAATAAACCAAATACTCTGACCTTTTAGCACATAAGTATGGAGCCATTTTACCCATAGGTTGTCCTCTCCCTGCAAGATTGACCAGAATTTATTCATCAAGAAAGCTTTATTAGATGATTTAATAGGAATAACTCCAAGGCCTCCCTCCAGTTTTGGTCTGCAAACATCAATCCACTTTACCTTGGCATATCCCCTATTAGGGACACCTCTTCCCCACAGAAAATTTCGCATTAACTTTTCCTGTGACTTAATAACTCCCCTTGCAAGTACCATATTAGAGGACTAATAAGTATGAGTGGAGTTAAGCACAAAATTTACTTGTTGTAACCTTCCTTTAAATGGTAGGGCACAGTTGGTCCAAGAGAACAATCTCTTTTGATCTTTCAATAAGAGGATAACATTCACTATACTAAATCCTTCTAGAAGTGATTGGTAGGCCTTTGTAGCATAGAGGAGTTTGTTTTCTTTGCATTCTAGTTAAAGAGAGGACTTTTCCTTCCATGTAATCTGCACTTTTAGAGAGAATAAAATGGCTTTTATTGTAGTTAGCATTCAATCTAAACATAGAGCTAAATTGATTCAAAGAATTCATAAGGAGCTTGATAGAAACCTCATCAACCTTAGAGAATAGAAAAAGATCATCTGCAAAGCATAAGTTCACCAAAGAGACTTTCTTGCATCGACTGTGATGTTTAAATCGTGAACCCCTGCTAGTATTATGTTTCAAGACAGGTTAGGGCCTCCATGTATAATATGAATATATAAGGAAACATGGGATCCCCTTGCCTAAGTCTCCTTTCCCTATGAATTTTTTTTTGTAGGAATTATATTAACCAAAACAACATAAGGAGTAGAAATACAAGCTTGAATCCATGTAATAAACACCCTGGGGGAACCCATCACTTCAAGTAGCCTCAAGATAAAGTTCCATTCTACATTGTCAAAAGCTTCTTAAAATCTATCTTGAAAACACAATTTTTTGGACCTTTCTTCCTCGAGTAACTTCTTAGCAGTTTCTGCACTATGGAGATGTTATCTCCAATTTGTTTGCCCTGTAAGAAAGCACTTTGATTATCACTAATCAAGGCCCCAACATAATTTTAAGCCTATTGGTGATAATCTTTACAATCACTTTGTATAAGAAATTAGAGCAAGCAATAGGCATCTATTCCTCCCAGGATGTTGGATTACTTAGTTTAGAGACTAAGCAGAGATAGGTTTTGTTGATTTCCTTTAACGGAATTCCTGAAGAGAAGAATTATTTAACAACTACTTTCACATCAATCCAATATCAGGCCAAGCTTTTTGAAAAAAGAAATTATTGAAACCATCAAGACCTGGAGCCTTTTTAGGATCCATTTGGAAGATAACCTTCTCTATTTCTGAGTCTTCAACAGTTCTAGTTAATAAAGCCTTCTCTTCATTGGATAATTTGTTATGAATAACAGAATCCAAAAGATGAGTGTGCACAATTGTACTTTGAGAGATATAGAAATCTTTGAAATACCTCTCAGCTTTTTTCAATAAATCCTCATGTTTGCTAATCTTTCTCCCACTGGTATGGTAATTTCCTTAATAGAGTTATTATTCTCCCGAGCAATTATTAATTTGAAGAAATTTTTGAAATTTTTGTCACCTTCTTTGAGTCATTTAACCCTAGCCCTCTACATTATAACACTAGCATGATTATTAAGGGCTAGCAAACAGTCTAACAAAGCATATTTATCCCGAGATAAAAGGGAACAATCCCAGGATTATAGGAAAGAGTATGCTGAACTTTTGATAAATTATCCCTGGCTACTGAAATGGCTTGGAAAGTGCTCTCCCCTATCTATTTCTTTAGTGACTTTAAGCCCTCTCTGATTAGTTTAAGGTTCTGCATACATTTGAGAGTTCCATTAACACTTGATGTCACCCCTAGCCTCAAGCAGTCTTGAAACCCATCTACATTGACCATGTAATTGTTGAATCTAAAAGGATGGCAATGCTTCACCTTTAGTAAAAAAACTCCTCTATAATCATTGGTGTATGATCTGAAAACATAGGATCAAAGAAAGAGACCTTACTTTTAGGGAATTGTTGTAGTCATATCTGGTTGACCATAACTCAGTCTTTCTTTTTCCTAAGAGACCATTCATTAGCATGTTTATTACTCCAAAAGAAGAATTGACCAGTCACCTTAAGGTCTAGAACTCCTAACTGATCAACACAATCCTTAAATTCAATAGAGTAATTTCTTAAGGAAAAATGCCCTTCTGCTTTTGCTCTATAAAGAGTAGAATTAAAGTCACCTAAAATGAGCGAAGGGCCTACCACTCTTCTTTGAAAACTCAGTAAGCTCTCCCAAAGAAGAACTTTCCTCTGAAAACCATAGTTGAAACCATACATTATTATGGCAAAAACAAGCGTATTTTGCTTAACAAAATGTCAGTTCATGTGCATGACCTGCATCTCCATTTCTAACACTTCAATATCAACTATTTGGGGATCAAAATTAACAATAATTCTACCATAAGCATGAGTTTGATGATTAGAGAGAAACTACTCCTTGTTACCTAACTTTTTAAAAAACTTGAGATTCTCGTATCTAATTTTTGTTTCCAAAATAGTAAAAAATAAAAATTTTTGTTTAGCCAAAAATCCCTTCAAGGCCAAAGCCTTTTTGGGGCAATTAAAGCCCTTAACATTCCAAACTAAAATCATAAAGAAATGGCATTGGAGTTTTGACCTTTGCTCTTAATACCTTTCCTTCGTTTGACACTAGTAAACTGTTTTGTAGCCTCCTTTCCTCAGCATTGCTCGATGTTGAAGGGGAGGAGGTTGCCTCGAAATCATCAACTTTTTCCCCCTCAAGTGTAGTTGACATGTTTTTCTTATAATCTTCTTTAGTTGTGTATATCTCTACTTTCTGCCTAATCTGGATTTCCACATCTGAATCTTGCAGTGCTGAAGCAACTCTAGACCCCTCATGACTTGGTTTCAGCTCATCATTTCCAACCTTATCCACCTGGTTTTGATCCCTTATGACTAGTTCTACTTAGGGCATATTTTGACATAATATCTACTTATCATTCCCATCTTGATCTATACCCATTAATTCCATATAACTCCCTTTCTTGAAGATTTTTCCAGTAGGCATCCACCTTTTCCTTGTAGCTTCAAAGAAGTCTTCCAATGGTAGTCCACTGTTACAGTATCTTCATACAATGTTCCATTCAACCCTAACCTCATAATCATAATTTGTTCAAGTAGATCCTTAGAGATGTCCATAGTAATACATAGCCGTGCATAGCCTAATCTTTTCCTTTTATTGTATTTTCATCCATACAAAGATGTTGTCCCAAATAACTTGCAATCATACTAAGGCTCTTGGTAGTCCAATATTCTAATGGAACATTATACAAGTTAACCCAGAGGAACTGACTTTAATTTTTCTATTTTAGGTTGGAACCCCAGCTATCAGCTTCGGAGAAACAATGGAAGGTTCATCACATGCCAAGGTCTTTCTTCCAAGACTTTAAGGGCCTGAACTTTAGAGGAGAAGGTAAATATCGTTAAATTTTTTTCTACTAATAGTACCTTTAACAGGCCTTTGTTCTTCCAAGTAGTGTTTGCCCATTTTTGCAGCACCAAAAATAGGGGTCTTTTCTCAAAAAAAAAAAAACCTTACCAGTGAAGCCTCCCATGATCGAGCTCCTTCCTGAAGGACTTCTAGATCTAATGTAACAATGACTCGACGTTGCTTTTCCTTGGGGAAGGGGTAATAATGGAGTGTTGTATCTCCTTCCACTACTATTGCTTGTTTCCAGCTCTTCGTAAGATTCGAGGATGAGGGACCCTTTTTTGGTAGCTTAGTGACAGCCAAGCTGTGGGAGGGTAATAAGGGAAACCTAAAGTGAGAGTCTGTATAAAAGGCAGGGGGTTCAAGAGTAGGCATGGTTGACAGACAAGGGAGAGGAATGCAGTGCAGAGACATTGAGAAGATTTCAAAAAGTGGTTACCAAAAGATGGAAAAAAAAAACATCAAGGCAGACTGCTAGGAAAGACAAAAATGCCCTTAGAAACTAAAGAGCGGTTTAGAGAGAGAGCAAAGTATTTTTAGAAATGAGTAGAAAGACAACAGTTGTTTGCGAAGATGATGAAGCAAATGGATATGGCTTGAAGAGAAGAGGAAGATGAAAGCAGAGAGCTAGGCATAAGATTGAAAAAGTGTTGAGAGTTGGAACAGAAGCAAGGGATTATGGTTTGCAGGGAAAAAAGAAAATGAAAGCTGGAGATCAGAGGGGCTAGAGGCTAAAAGAAGAGAGATGGATTAACAGATCCCGTCTCTTGAAAATGGAGAAAGGTGGGGAAGAAGGAGCAGGAGCAGAACTAAGCCATGGATCAAAAACAAAGCCATCAATCCAGACCCACATATTTATACTAGGTGTTTGCACTAATCTAAACCAAGAATTTTCACGAGTTATAAGGCACTGTTTTTCTGCCTTTTTGCAATTTGGATGCAGGAACAGTTTATCTTTTATAAGTTTTAGCAGAGTCATATCATTGTAAAATAATTTAAATACTCTTTAAATTATGCAAACTATTTAAGCATACTCTTTAAGATATTACTTTTTATTTAATTATTCTTCAAAATTTTATGTTTAGAAAAGCCAATTTGAAATAGACAATCGTAACAGGTAATAATCGTATTAACGTGGATTTTTCAAATGTTATAAATAATAGAAGAGTCAAACTTAATGCAAGCATTTTAGTTTTTGTTTGATTATACAAAACTCTATTTGAGGGGTGAAGATGTAATGGTTGAATATTCGTTAGTAATTATTTAAGATGATTAAAAGTCCTCTTAAAAAATATTATTGAAAGGTACATTAGAAATAGTAGATTAATTATGACAACTAAGCTATAAATAAGGCTGTAATTCAAGGCATGTTGGGCTTATGTTGCTCCGTACATGGCCTATGACAATAAGAGCCCAATCACTTTATACTGTTAAGATATTCACTAGAACCATAATGGAAGGCCATAGAACATGAAGCTCGGCGGCGGAGTGGTGTACGGTGGGCCAGGCGCCACCTCTCTGCTTCTCAGACCTACTCTTCGTATCCTCTCTTCCTCTTCATCGCATGGTAAGTAAAATATCATTGGCTGCCCATCAAAGTTTTTGACTTTTTCTTTGGTAGGCTTTCTCTGCATATGCATTTTTCGTCAGATGTTAGAATTTTTGCAGACCATGCGAGTTTTATCGAAGATGTGGCTAAGACTTCGCCTCCGAAGCACTTGTCTCATTTGCTGAGGATGCTCAAAGCGCGAGGTAAAAGCATTTAGAGTGTTGAATAAAAATTAGAAGGGAAAGTTAAAGAGTCATAGTTCATTTATTTGAATCCTGTCAGTTACACTTGCTGGCCTATTCATAACTTGACCCATCTCATGCCATCAATAAAACCCAGGAAGCCCGTCCTTGGTTCTTTTCTTCTCTTTGGAGTTTTTGGCGTTGTGTCTAAGAGGCCTGTGTTGATATTTATAGGAAACGTGCCAATGTTGTTACTCTTTCCTGGTTTCTTTCATCGCCATTGCAATTATTGTACAATGCCATTCTCATTAATGATGCACGTTAACAGGTGATTCTGTTGTATCTCCTGGGGCCAAGCGAGGGTTAATTCCACTTGCTATTCCTCTGTCTAAAAGCAGGTCAGGTATAGATGATGCATTTCTAAATAGTATAGATTTTGTAGTTTTTAGAGAGTTGTAAGGTTTAGTTGGTTTGTGACCTTTTTGTGTGTTGTAGATGATGTTATTGCACTCTTGAGATGGCCTACAGCTCCACCTGGGTAAGATTTATGTCACAGAGGCCATTGTTATTGTTGCTTGCTTTCTTTAAGCTTGATGTGTTTTGTCTAATATATGCAGGATGGAAATGCCAGTTGTGGAGGTTCGTAAACACGGAGTCTGGCTATTAGCAAAGACTGTAAGTTGAGCATGAATGTGCACTGCATGTTGGACAAAATTAGTCTGTCTTTAGAAGTCAGTAGTTACATATTTTCTCCTAACCCAGTAGGGAGTGCTGTCTGCTTATAGGTTGATCACTTTATTCACCGAATGCTGGTTGAGGAAGATACCAAGAAAACTTCAGAAGCAAATGATGAGCTATTTCATGCTGCGGCTGATGCTGGAAACAATATTTATGCAAAGGGTGACTTTGCTAAATCCAATATTTCAGATCTAGACGGGTATCTGTTAAAAAAGGTACTCATGACATCTATTAGTGCTTTACTTGGCCAGTTTAAGTACATAAAGGGCTATATTGCAGGTTGGTTTGTTTCCAGACATCTTAGAACGCAGGGTGATGCATCATCTTGAGAAAGGTGATCATGTAAGGATCTCCCAGTTCTGATAACTCTTTATAAGTTTTTCCAATATTTGTGCAATTAAATGGCTAACTATATATCCTTTTGTGCTTATAAAGGTTTCAGCTTTGGTGACGGGGGAATTTTATACAAAGAAGAAACATTTTCCAGGATTTGCTCGGCCTTTTGTGTTCAACTCTGAGGTTCTACTGAAGTTCGTAGAATTTCCTTGCCTTTATGCAAAACAAAATCATTTAATTGTTCTGTTTGTTGCATTTCTTGTGATTCTTTATCCTTACTACAGGGTAGGCCGTAGGCTAGAAGCTAAAGATGCAGCTAGGGGGGCTCTAAAATCACCATGGTGGACTCTAGGATGCAGATATCAGGTGTGTGTTTTCAGGTTCTGGCTTTTTCCATTCCCTTTTTCATTGTCTGCAATTTCTTTCTTCTCCTGGATTTAAATGGGTGAATTCACTTTCTAATCAGGAAGTCGCTCTAACAGCAGAATGGGAGGATGAGCAAATCGAGTATATTAAAGAAAGAGTGAGTGAGGAAGGCAGGCAAGAGGAGCTTAACAAGGGGAAGGATACTGCTCAGGTTTCTCGAAATTCTATCCATTATCCATCTGACTACATTATCATAAAATCCATGGTAAGACTGTATGATGATTTTTCATTTTTCCAATTTGCAGATTGCGTTGGATGAAGCTGCTTTTTTGTTGGATTTGGCTTCTGTGGAAGGGACTTGGGACAACTTACTTGAGCGGATTGTTCAATGCTATGAGGAGGCAGGACTTCATGATATTGCTAGATTTGTTGAATATAAAGATTGAGTACTCTATCTGAATACTAGTTTAGATGTTGTATCCCCCTTAAGCATAAAGCCTACACAATTGTATTTTATTCTTGATTGTGTTTGATCTAAATAATGTCAGCGTCATTCTGGTATAACGATGGATAATATACGAAGTTCTAGAATTGCAGTCCGCATAGCGTTAGACGTTGCCGACTGCAACTCTGCCCAGTTGCAGTTCGATTATTATGGAAATTTGCTGTAATTGTGTATGTGCCATTCGTAATTGTCACAATTGCAATATAGCGCATGATTGGTGAAGACAAGCAAGAAAAATTCTACGTTTACAGATACGATAGCTAGCTCAGCACCATGACATGGCGGTGTAATGTTTCCTTATTTTCAATACGGTAGGAAAAAGGTCTTTGTTTTATGTACAGGAGATTACACACAGTATTAAGTAAAACCCACTTCTCTCTGAAGATTAGCAAACGTGAAAACCTTATTTCGGAACCAGGAGCATAAGACGCAAAAGGAAAAAAAAATCTGAGAAAACATACATTTTTCTGAATTTGCTATGGAGCAAAAGGGAGGGTTGGTTTCTTGCTGTAGGATTTCGTTTTTCTCCATAGCAACTTTCTCCACAATGTTGCTACTCCTCGCTTCTTGGTAGGCACGAGGGCCAAGGAACCAATTGCGACACTATTTTCCGGCTGTTTGTTTCCGTTTACGATAAGGATTTTCTCCAAAGGATCTATCCCTCCATTTGAAACTAAAGCAGATCCAGAAAATTTTTCAGTTGCCTGAATTTTAGGAGATCCCATGTCCTTCACTTCCAGACTGTCATCTGCTAGCATTCGTTCTAGCAGAGAGGACCTTTGATTCATGACCTTGTACTTTTGCTCGGCCAGCGTTATGCATTTCATGGAGGTGTCAGATGGGGTATTTGATTCACTGTTTGTAGGAATAACCTTATCAAACAGGGCTGCTTCCTTCGGTGTAGCCAATGCTTTCAATTGCTTCCCTAAGTTCAGAATAGTCTCTTGACACTCTGCCAACTTTTCTGATGCAGCTGAAATCTCCCAATCCTGCAACATGAAGCAAGTCAAAATAACATGACCAACTTCAAAGCTTCTCTGTAATGCACAAAACTCCAATCTCTGGGTTTGGTAATTGAAACCAATTGACGTCATTTATATTAAGGACTAACTTATCAGGATCTCTCCACCATTGATCCCTACCATTTGAAGTTATTGAAGACATAACAGCAATGATAGTTTGCAATAAAATTTCCTTTTGTTGTCACGATGAAGTTGGGGCCTGGAAAGGAATTTCAAGAGGTAGTGCTATACGTAGGATTATTACGTGCCGTCAGTTTTCTCTATTATGATTCAACAGTCTATTTTCCTCGTGGGCACACAAGATTTACAATTTTTCAGTTGAAATAACAGTAATGACAGACTGTTTCTTCAAAAGTTCTAAATCAAGTGACATGCGCAAAAGCCTTTGATCTAGTCAGGTGAAAGCGCCAGTTTATCACAAAAATCGGCATTTAACTGCCAATAGGCAATACCATCAGACATGAGAAACATATTTGCAAGACAATCATGTAGGAGATGGTAGTCAAGTAAGTTATCAATTCCACGGCAAGGTGTATAGACTTACAGTACGTAGTCTTTTCTCCTCCTGATGTGGTTCTTGGCTAGGAGTTGCCTTTTTTGTCACACTGAAAAAACCATAAATCAGATAAGAACTCTTGGTAATCATATAGGATGCCATTGGGGACTAGTTTCGAAATAGCCTAATTATTATACCTTTCAAGTTGGAGCTGTAGCTCAAGACATGTGGCCTCCAATTCTTCACAGCAGCTCTTTTTATTGTCCAATTCTACTTCCAAGGAGGAAATCCTGTGGAAAACCTCATTTACTTCGGCTTTGGACACATTAAGCTTGGTCTCAAGGTCTTGTTTCATCAGCTTGTGACTGTCTGTCTGATTCTCATCAGTTGCCTTTGATCCTTTC
>JAOTAZ010000220.1:4884724-4907865 GCA_025629785.1 Erythroxylum oxycarpum | reverse complement strand
CTCGAGACCGGATAAAATTATTATTTAATCGAGATTATTAATTTATCGAATATTCATTTATCGAGGTTTTAATGTAACTCATATCTATAAGAATAGTTTGATGTTTATATTTAAAATTTTAAAATTGGAAACGATATTATATTAATTAGTTATACTAAAATGATATCTTTTTAATATGATTCGAATCCACTGGTTGAATTCAGATTATTGAGAATCAAAATTAGGTCAGGTCCTTCGAATAAGACTTACTCGTTACTATTCATAATTTTAAACATGTAATCATTAGTTATCAAGTGATCTATGCTGATTTTGGATGAGAAAAGTACCGTGATTAATAATTAATTTTAGTTAACAAAATGTTCATTATTGAATAAATCTACTTGAGGTGAATCCGAATTGATCACACCTTTATCAAATCATAAATACAATTTTGTCTTCTTTTCTTCTTTGTTCTTTTCAATAAAGGAGGCAGGGCCCAAGGTCGATTCAATTTAAAGCCAATGCGATTCTTATGTTAAAATGATATCGTCTTAGAACACACTCAACTTGGTCTATGCTTAGGTGGGGTGCCGAGAAGTTATAGGTCCATGAATATATTCAATCAACTCACATTTCCACCATCTTTCTGTAATTCAATTCAATGCAATTTCTCTGTCTGATGCGTTCTTGCTTTCTGTTTCTAACTTTCTAATAACCACACACGCTTTTAATAAATCTGCCATTTTTTTGGGTCGAGAGAAAAGGAAAGTGCAGAAGGGCACAATTTAAGTTCAGAGTTATAATGAAAACCACTATCAGAGCTTGCAGTAGTCCACATGATGGTACTGTCAAATTCAATGATCAAGCTGTAAAGAAAAGGATAAAGAATCAAACCCAGCTTTGGCCTTTGAGCCACATAGAAAAAGCTTATTGCCACGGCTATAACTTGATTCTGCTGCACAAACTAGAAAGTAACAGAGACTGAGAATAGTGTCGCGATCATAAACAAAGAGGGCCACAAGTATAATTGAGCCATAAAAACGCATCCTTTCCCTCGTAACGAATTGCCCACTTTTCAGTGTTTAGCTTCAGACTCAATTAATTGGATTAGAGAAAAAATGCAACGATAATGAGTATATAGATTTGTTTTTGGGGGAGAACAACCAAAGCAGAAAATGAATCATATCGGTAGGTTCCACCAAAGTGAGCCTGGGGTCCCAGATTGGCGTAAAAGCCTAAAAGGTCTGTGGAGAATAAGCGAAAAGAAAAACAGAACCTTACCTGCAAACCGTTGGAAAAAGAAGAACAAGGGTTAGCAGAGGGAGGAAGGTAATTTTCCAAACACATTGCGTGCATTTCTTCTTTAAGTTTAGTTTGAATATCACAAATTGTGTCTTTCCTTAAGATGAAGTTGGTGCTTCTCTTTTTAAAGAAAAACTCCAAGCAATTACTAAAAAGTATAAAATTGAGGTTTAATAAATGGATTGGATTAGACACGGTCCAAATTAATTAAATCTGATTTAAACTACTAATTTATGATAATTATTTTAAATTGTTAATTTAAATCAAATTTAATTAATTCGGATCAGGTTTAAGAATTGAATTGAATTATTGTAATAGTAATTTTTTCGCATATATATTTTTATTATTATTTAATTGAAATATATGTTGAAAAACCTAACTCACCTTCAAAAGTTAGCTTGAGAGAGGAGGTTTGGATACTATTATAAATGACTTAATGCATTCACACTTGTCCGATGTAAGATTTTTGACATACCCCCTCAGTTCAAAATAGAGTTAGACATCTGTTGAATATATTGAGTAAAGGGACAGAACCGAGCACTGCCCTAAATCATCGAGATAAACGAACTCTGATCCCATGTTGAAAAACCTAACTTACTCCAAAAAATTAGTTTCAAAGGGAAGGTTTGTATATTATTATAAATGATTGAATGCATTCATACTTGTCCGATGTGATATTTTTAATAATATAAAAGAACTGCTTTTAAAAAAACAAATCAGAATTTTTTTTAATATCAAGAGTTTTTTTTTAGATTTCTTAAAATAAATGAAATGATTGTATCTTTTACCATCAGATTTAAGAGTCTACTATGAACTAATTCGACAAACAAGATATTCTGATATTGACTAAAACCTGATCATATCGAAATCGAGTTAGTCCATTTCCATCTAATTCTTATATAAACTTAAGGTACTGTGTTCTTTGTTTTGGCACTTAAAATTCCAACATTCAACATCAAATTGTAACTTTGGGATAAGCATAGAAGTGAATTTTTAAAAAGTAGCTTTGGATGCTTTATGGAATTGTTTCCAATAGGGTGCACATGGCGCCTGATGGTTCATTTCAGCACTGGTTCACAAGCTGTTGACCGAATTGTTGCACCAATTTCGATCCCTCGAAATTATGTAAGCTTGCAGAGTTGGTTGGACAACAGGCAATAAGGAAGCTCTTAGAATTTCTCACCCGTTCATCGCTGTGCTCCTAACTTCCTTCTTATATTTGTGATCCATAATACATGCCATGTTAGAGATTTGAGTACGGCAATGCATTGACTTGTTGCCTTTTTGTCAAGGCAAGGTTGGTGAAGTCTGAACCCTCAATTTAAGTCTAGTTTCTGTTAGCATCATCAGCAATGGCTTCTAAACTCAAGTCGCAACACTAATATGTAATGCGGTTCTAATTGTTGTTGGTTGGGACAAAAAGATGTTTGCTTGATTCGTTGGTTCAGACCAAACAGATGCTATAACAACTTGAGTGAGTTTTTGCTATTACTTAACGTCAAATCATTGAAACTAATATGTACCTAAATAAAAGTGGTATTTGGAGCCATGTGTGTGCACTGTGCACTGAGCTGGCCCCCTGTATAATCATGGCCGCTTCAGGGAAAAATCCGCAAATAAGGATTTGTAGGTAAAGGAAAGGAAAGTCCTGAGGTTGAGATTTAGCTCAGAACTTAACTACATTCCCACAGTCGTCCAAGTTTTGTCAGACTTTTATATTAATACGCCAACATTAAGCAAAGAGATCACATTAATGTGCAGAAAACTACAACTTTCTAATCACACGTGTTCTTCCAAGTTTTTGTTCGTTTTATGTGTGTCACTGTCACCACATCAGAATTTTTTTCTGTTCTTATAATTTGGGGACTCAAAACCCTTTTGTGCAAGTTCTCACCACCTTTCGTTTACAGTGTCTAGTTAGTGCATGGATGCCACCTACCATAATCCAAATTGTAGACTAATCTGAAGGTTGGTATACTTGGGAAGGAAGGAATAACTAACCTAAACTAATTAAGAAAAGAAAGTCTATACATATTCAACCTCCTATAGCCGCAAAAGAAAAGAGAAGTAGAAAAATGGAGAAAAAGAACTAACCAGAACAGTGGGAGGTTAAAGAGAAGAGGAGCTAGCTACCAAAAGTAAAATTTGAGGTCTAGTTATCAAGGTATGAGTGTGAGTTGTGAGGACCCTAAAGGCTTTAAAGTAAAAGAATGAAGTGTGGCACACTTTTCCTCTACACTTGATTCCTGCAGATTTTTTCACTACACCGCATCGGAAGTGGCTTCTCCGCAACCTGCAACTCCATCATCACGTCCTCGGGCACGATTGGGCGACAATATTCAGAATTACATTCTGGTTCTTCTGGCAATGGAGGAACATGACCCTTTTTGAGGATAATTTTACTTGGCCTTCCTTACATTGTTCCATTTTTTTGTCTTATGCAGGTCTTCTCCGCCACGCAGTCCGGCGGCATACTCGAGTGATCCCTACTGGCCCCCCACTTGTCACGAGACTATCATAGGATAGCGCAAACCTCCCTCGAGTTGGATAAAGCTCAACATTGATGGAACCTCTAAACGGTCCATGTCTACCATCACAGCAGAAGGCCTTCTACATGATAGTACAGGACATTGGCTGGGTGGCTTCTCGCAACACATTGGTTGGTGCTCGCCTATGGCCGCGGAACCCTGGGGTGTTTATATTAGGTTGTCATTGGCTTAGAATCTGGGCTACTGCTGGATAGAACTGGAAGCCGATTCTACAACGGTGGCTGATCTCCTTTTCTCTTTCGATAGGCGCCCTAGGACTCTTAATCCTCTTGTCCGGAGCATACATGAGCTTTTCTCTAGGAACTGGACTATTGTTTATAAACATGTTTATCGAGAGGCTAATAGTAACAGTGTACCCACATGTATGTGATTTCTTGACATACTCTCGGTCAAACGTTGTTTATTGTAAATAGTTGTCAATTGTAATTATCTCCAGATTTAGCTCCTAGAATCTCACCCTTGATTAGCTTGGGTAATCAATTCGTTGATTTGTTGTATTCGTAATTGAGTTTAAATACTCATGTATGGTTGAATAATATACAGCTTTCAATCCTCATTATGGTATCAGAGCCTAAGCTTTCCAGCGAGATTTTTTTCTCCGATCCTTTTTCCTATCTCCGGCTTTAACCAATGGCTCCCACCTCCGTTGTCAACTCCGATAGCTCCTCATCCACTGTCATCGTACAGTTCAATCCAGCCACCCAATTGCCAATCAAACTAACCGGATCCCAAAACTTTGCAACATGGAAGGCTCAGATCTCCATGCTTATGAATGGCCATGACCTCTATGGTCACCTAGACAGCACCACCCCAGCCCCGACCAAAACAATCACCGACCACAATACCACTGTCCCCAACCCAACCTTTACCACTTGGTTTCGACATGATCAATTGATCCAAAATGCTAACTTTTACTTTTACCATGCCAGTAATTACAATAAGTTACAATACAATAAGTTATAACTATGCTAGTAATTTTGTTATAACTTTTACGTATTTCATTGATTCACCGATTAGGTGCCATCTTATTCTGTTAGAGGATTTGTTAGGAATCAGTTTCCTGGACTTATTGTATAATTGTATTGTTTGTATTCCTTTTATAAAAAAAATAAAATAAAATGAAGAGGATAAGTTTTATTTTATTTTTTGTTGGCAGAACCATGTGAGAGAGGACCCTAAGGATTGTACTTTATTTCTTCCCTCCACTTTGTTCTATTGTGGCCAAGACATTGGTTTTAGTCTTACCTTTTATAACTAGACATTTAAAACTATGCTCTGTGCCAACCTCTCCGCCGTCCAAAGTGCCAGCTTCATGTTTCCATTTTATAAATGCGTCACATAACTGGTTTTGCTTGGTTGGAATTGGAGGTCTTGTCTATTTTGGTACACCAGAATCTCTTGTTTGTACATATGGTACCATGAACGTTTTATAATACAAGAAATGCTAAAGATGTTCTTTTAGGACATGGAATTTTTGTAGACAAATATAGGTAAGTTAGTTTTACTGGCTAGTTTTCTCAAATGCATCCAGAGAATTATTTCTGATAAGTTAGTACGGGACTTGTACGTTGGGTAGTTAGTCTACCAAGATTAATGCATCCAGAGAATAATTTCTGATAAGTTAGTATGGGACTTGTACTTTGGGTAGTTAGTCTTCCAAGAATCTTGGTAGATAGATCAGTTCACTGTAGGTATTACTGTAATACTGTTATATGGTTCTTATACTTTGTTATTTTTCCTGAGAAGACAAGTGTTGGAGTGGAAAACTGAGAGGGGCAATTTGGGTAGTTAAGACCACCAAAGCTGTGGACTTTTGAATGATAGGGAGCATATCTGACAGCATTAAGTCTAAGGTATCCACCAAACACCTCAGCTTTTGACCCTTTCCACCCAGTCAGTAGTAAGTACTCCAACAAGAGCAAGAGCATTGAGGAACAAGGAAAGTGACAGGGTGATTGATGAAGGTTGTTGTGTCTTTTGCTTCTCTTTTCTGTTACTTGCAACTTCTTTTGCCGCTTCCACTCATCCTCCTACCTTCTGTTACACAAACCCAACTCCCAACTCCATTCTTCAACCACCAAGCTCCTACCTTTTCTCTAAAAGCACCCATCTTCATCATGATCCTAACCCCATTTGATTAGACAATGAGATTGTTAGTCTTCCTACACTATTAGTCCTCACATTTGCCCGTCTTTTTTCATTTTTTTTGGTTCTCAAAAGAAGTTGAAAAAGAAAGGGAAGTAGTGTTCATGGATGCAACAGAGAATTGCAGTGTTAAAGTTGCAGTTCACATACGCCCACTTGTGGGTGACGAAAGCGTCCAAGGTTGTAGAGAATGTGTTACAGTGACTCCTGGAAAGCCTCAGGTTAATCCCACAATTTCTCCTAGTTTACGGTTACTGAAGTGGAAAGTGATTTGGAATGTTTGACTTGGGTGAGATTGGAAAGGATTCTATGTTTTTCTGTAATATGAGAGATTAGTTTGCAATTTTCGTGGGCTGGGTTTGTTTCTCTGGTCTTTACGAGTTTAATGGTTTGAATCTATTATGTTTTGCCTATTTGCTGTCTTACAATGTGCATTTGTTCTTTGGTCACTCAAGTTGGCTATTTCTAGGAAATTTACCTAAGAACTGTTGGATTTGAAACTTTAAGTGTGATGGAATGCATATCTCGTTCACAAGTTTGGCTAGGAAGGCTAATTTGAACTTGCATTAAAACAATGCTAATTCAAGGAATAAGTTCAACACCATAACCTGCACATTCCTCTCATAGGTAGGGAACATCTTTTGCAATTCTGGCTTTCGAGGGTTAAAACTTGGTTGTGTTTTGATTTTTGCGTAGGTACAAATTGGTACACATTCTTTCACATTTGATCATGTGTATGGGAATGGCGGCTCTTCACCAAATGTTATATTTGAACAATGTGTTGCTCCGCTCGTTGATGGTTTGTTCCAAGGATACAATGCCACTGTGCTGGCATATGGTCAGGTAACATAACATTCGTGCTCTCTAGAAAATTGGTTCATTTTACAAACTTTTTACATTTTGATTGTAACGTACCCTTTTTGATAAACATTTCATGTATAAAAATGTCGCAGACTGGATCTGGTAAAACTTATACCATGGGAACTGGCTTGAAGCAGGGTAGTCAGCCAGGAGTAATTCCTCAGGTTATGAATGCATTATTCAAGAAGATTGGAAAACTGAAACATCAAGCAGAGTTTCAATTGCACGTTTCCTTTATAGAGGTATTTGTTAATGGTTTAATTTCCAAATAGTAAAATCATCTTTTGGTAGGAGTGGTAAGAGATTGGCCATGGACTTTAGATCTACTTATTTAGATTTCAGGTTTAACTCGAGGATGTTCAAAAGACGCAGAGGTTCACATTTAAGAATCTGATATTTTGCATAAATGGCAACATCTTATGACTGGGGACTTATTGGTTTTGTCTTCATCATGCACCATACATAGTATTGGTGCTTAATGTCTTTACGATATGCTTTCCAGGAAGAGACATTAAAACTTAACATTACTGGCTTTTTCATATATTAAATCACAAAACACATAAAGGAGAAAAAAGTTACAAACCATTTTATTCAGAATCGATTCAGCAGTATGCATTGTATGTCACCATGTATTGGCTCTAATAAAATGGAAACTTGGGAGGAAGCGAATCACATTAAAGTATTTCTTCTATCAAGTTTGAAAAAATAGCCTCTTAGCTTCTCTTTTCTAAAGTTGCCCTTTAGCTTATTTACTCCTCTTCTGAACTAATAAGTTGGTTTCACAATGAAGATTCTGAAGGAAGAAGTGAAAGACTTGCTGGATTCTGTATCTGAGGGCAAGACAGTGACTAATAATGGACATGCTGGCAAATTGGCGATTCCTGGGAAGCCTCCAATACAAATTCGTGAATCCTCAAATGGAGTTATAACATTAACGGGTTCAACAGAAGTAGCTGTTAGTACATTACAAGAAATGGCTTCTTGCCTAGAGCAAGGATCAATAAACAGGGCAACCGGAAGTACAAATATGAACAATCAATCCAGGTGATCATCAAAATCCAAGATTGCCTTCCCTCTAATTAGAAATGTCGTGCTAATGGGACTTTATAATTGTCTCAGATGAATGAAACATACATATCCATTATATGGCCTCTTTGCCTGATACAAATCCAGTTTCTAACTGATTGTCGCCATTATTCCTATTGTGAGGTTGTCAATCTAATTGATGTGGGATTTCAAGTCAATCAGAACTTTCTCTCAAGTGTATAGTTTAAACTGATGCGGGGTTAGAAACAAAACAACTTTGCTAAAAACTGTTATCTTGATTTCCAAAGTACCCAAAAAGAAATTGTTATTTCACATTCCTGGTTCATCACAAAGTATGAATCTTCTTTCTTGGCATATACTATTTTTTATTGAATTAAGCATTCTTGTTGGTATCAGAATGTACACTTTATTGAAAGGAGTAACTGCAAAGAAGATTTATTATTGTGGTTGCAACTTAACATTTTTCATAATCTAATGGATGTCATCTCCTCCTACATGTTAAAGTCGGTCACATGCGATATTCACAATCACATTGGAGCAGATGCGCAAACTCCATTCAGTTTCTCCTGTTGATGACACTCCAGATGAGGATATGGTTGAGGAGTATGTATGTGCAAAACTCCATTTGGTTGATCTAGCTGGATCAGAACGAGCAAAAAGGACCGGCTCCTATGGACTCCGTTTGAAAGAAGGTAAATAATAGCATGTTGCTTGATGTATTGATTCTGCACTTTATTGTTCTCATCATCATGGTATTACAAGGGTAAGCAGTGGAACTTTTACTTTTTGAGCAGGTATTCACATTAATAAGGGGCTTCTGGCACTTGGTAATGTCATCAGTGCTCTAGGGGATGAGAAAAGGCGAAAAGAGGGTGTGCATGTTCCCTATAGAGATAGTAAACTGACAAGACTCCTGCAGGTGATTTACGTTTAGTCAAACTATTTGTTAACTCTTCTATTGAAGAGATACATTGATGTTTCTGAACTTGTTGAGCATTAACAATTTTGTCTAGTCCCTAGATTAGACGGTGAGTTTGTGATTTGAAGCTTTGGGATAGTTTCATGGAGGACCTTAAACGGGTCATAGATTTTGGATCTTAACTGTAGTACTAATAGAGGCATGAGTTGCGCTTCTAAAGAAATGCTAAGAAGATGATTACGTCTGTCAGCTAGAACATAGGAAGAATAGAGTAATCTGATTGAGAATATTATGTGTTTTCTCATTCTTCACTTCCTATTTCTCTTGGAAGTTCTCTAATTTCTGCTTGTCTGCACCCTTTTTCAGGATTCACTTGGTGGAAATAGCAAAACTGTGATGATTGGTACTTCTGATCATGTTATTACTTTCTTAACTGTTGTATAATGCTGTTTATAGAATAGTAATATGGACTTTATTTTATTTCTCGTGAATCCCTTCTTTCTTCCAGCTTGCATCAGTCCTGCTGACATCAATGGGGAGGAAACTCTCAATACCCTCAAATATGCAAAT
The DNA here is from genome assembly GCA_025629785.1 of Erythroxylum oxycarpum. Lineage (NCBI taxonomy): Eukaryota > Viridiplantae > Streptophyta > Magnoliopsida > Malpighiales > Erythroxylaceae > Erythroxylum > Erythroxylum oxycarpum. The sequence continues at coordinate 4,898,493 of JAOTAZ010000220.1, read as the reverse complement.
CGTGCTCGAAATATTCAAAATAAGCCTGTTGTAAGTGGTTTACAACCATTTTACACTATTTTATACACCCTGTAACATATAAATGTTGATCTGACCTGGATGAAACCAATGCTCTTTTGTTGTTGTGAAGGTAAATAGAGATTTAATATCCAATGAGATTCAAATGATGCGCCAGCAGCTGAAGTACTTACAAGCAGAACTGTGTGCTCGTGCAGGAGGATCTCCCTCAGAGGAACTGCAAGTCTGTGATCGATGCGAGAACTGTAGTTCTAGCCTAATTGAGTTCATTTATATTTTGATGTGGTATGTATTAGTTGATGATATACTTGGTATGACAGATTCTTAAGGATAGAATTGCTTGGCTTGAGGCAACCAATGAGGACCTCACACAAGAACTCCATGAATACCGGAGCCGATGTGGTACTGTACAACCACTTGAAACTGAAGTATGTCAGTGGAAAGTCAAGATGCTTTTCTTTTATCTACCATTTGGTTGTTTATTTTTCTGTGGGTAGGGCTGCAAATTGTTTCCTTTAGTTTCGGGACAGTGTCTTCAATTTCATTCGTCTGACTAATACAGTTGACATGATAAACTTCAATTTCTGGAATCATTGACGTGCCTTTTGGTTTTCACCTTCAGGAGGGCTACTCTTCTTCTGCAAAATCTGATGGCCATAAGAGGGATTTTCAGAGTATGGACTCATCCGATTATCAAATGGATGAACCCACGTCAGGTAAATCATGCAGGTGGCTACAATATCCCAATCTGAGCATATAACATAGATAAACTGCATGCCCTTTTCTTTTTCTTGACACGATCAGTATCTGCTTTCGTATATATAAACTTTTCGCATACAAGCTCCTACAATATATATCCCTGGGGTATGGGGAAGGGTGGTCATGAATGCACAAGTCTGCATCCTTCTCCACCAGTTCATTGCATATATTTCATCAAACAATTTGCTTTTTTCCTTTGGACGTTTGTCTGATAATATTCTCTATATTTTTTGCAGGGGAAAGTTCTGGAGAAATTTATGATGCAGAAAAAGAGTGGGAACATGCTCTTATGCAGAATGCTATGGATAAACAATTAAATGAGCTAAACAAACGTTTGGTGCAAAAAGAGGTTAATTCATGGCCTTATTTTCTGTGATGCATTTATTGATTGGTTCAGTAAACAAGCTAGTCAGTCAAAAGATTGAGAATCAATGCAGCGATGTACTATGCTCATCCTACTTGGTCACTGATGAATAAGGTGTACTTGGTCATAAGTAGATTAAGATTTTTGTAAGAAATATCAAAACATAATTACAAATTGCTTAGAGAATTTCTCAGTTTGCATGCTATCTTTTGGAAATAGCCCTTGATGACATGAATACTACTGGTATTTGTTGCATGCCAGTTGAAAGTTATCAGTGCTGCTATTCCAGCTCTGAATGTCAATCTCAAATTTCCCTCAAATAGGTAGGCCGTTAAGTCCAATATTTTTATTACAATTTCTGAATGGTGGTACTCTTAACCATTGCTGAATATGCACGTAAACTAGTTTTTGGAATGTGAAAAAGTTTTAGTGCACGTCACCTGGCTTATTTGGCTCTAAGTGGCTCTTAGAATCATCCTTAATTGCTAAGTAGCAAAAACATAAACAATGCACCATTGAAAAACGAAGTCACTGATCATTTTAAACATTCTCTTTTCTGAAGTTATGGATTTATTGTTACGTTTGTCCAGGGTGCTAAGTTTTCGATCTCTCTCTTGCTCTCTCTTATCTTATCTTTTTGTTATTTCCAATTCATTTTACGTTATTTATTGAGCAGTGTGAGATGAAACTTTATGGACGGGTTGAGAGTGAAGCTTTGGAAAAGCACTTTAGGAAGAAAATTGTGGAACTTGAGGAAGAGAAAAGAATTGTGCAGGTAAAATTAAAGATAAGTGGAAGTTCGTTAGTTTCCTATGAATTCAGTATCATGGTTGATATAAAGTGAATTATCTTCAGCAAGAGAGGGACCATCTGTTGGCTGAAATTGAAAGCCTTGCGGCTAATTCTGATGGACACACACAGAAACCACGAGATACTCATGAACATAAACTAAAAGCACTTGAAACACAGGTTACATTTTGCACTACTATTATCTCATTATTACCATTTAGTTGGAACAGAGTTTGAACTTGATTTTATCATCATGTAATTCAGATTTTAGATCTTAAGGAGAAACAAGAGAATCAGTTTGAGCTTTTGAAGCAAAAACAACGAAGTGAAGAAGCGGCAAAGAAGTTGCAAGTTGAAATACAGTATATTAAGTCTCAAAAGGTTGATTTTTTTAATAATCTTTTCTTTAGAAATAGTCCAAATCCCACACCTTCTAAATTGTTGCTCTTGTCACATTCATATTTCAGGTCCTGCTGAAGAATAAGATGAAACAAGAGGCAGAACAATTTCGACAATGGAAGGCCTCACAAGAGAAAGAATTGCTACAGGTGCTTTGCTTTCCACATAAGACACCGATTGACTTTCTTTGATACATCATGTTGAATGATGCATTGTGTCCATTCACTATGATTTTTTGTAAACTGGCTTCTCAAGGGACTTCAACTGTAAGGAATTTAAGAATTGACTACTTTGAAGAAACTTCTTTGCATTTGGTACTTGTAAACCTGCGTTACTAGAAAATCTGAATGAGAAACTTACCTGCTTATCAATAGTTTAAACAACAATGCTACCTGCTTAATACATTTATCCCATCTCCTGGTTCCTGTGATTGTATTATTAGGGGTTTTGTTCTCAACATGTTTTACTGTTGTTACTATACAGCATTGCCATTTGGTTATGAATTGCAACCTTAGTCCAGACCATTTGCTTCTTTTTTCTAACAGCTTAGGAAGGAGGGTAGAAGAAATGAGTATGAACGACATAAACTAGAGGTCCTGCATCAATGCCAGAAAATGGTGAGAAAATTATTGGCCATCGCAATGTACCATCACTTTGCATATCCATTGATCTTTTCTTTCTTCTGTTTGTCGTCTAGCTTTCTGCTGTCATTTTATTTGGTCTGCTTCTACAGCCAACTTGTTGTAGGCCTTGGAGGGTTTTAGAAATTAATGGAACTGATTGAATAGGTTTATAACTATGCACAGCTCTAAGTCAGATCTGAAGAAAATGATGTATGGTCTATCCTGTAACTTGACTTATTGTGCTAGAAGTAACTAGTTGAATTTAATCACGATAGTATACGTATACTGAATATATATCCACAATAATAACCGTTATCAGTATTCCATCTATGTGCGGAATTCATGCAGCTACAACATTAGTTAGTACTGTTAAGATATCAGCAGCTGATTTGGATATGTGCAGGCTCATTCTACGTTACCTTGATTTCCTTGATGCTGTGTATATTTGATTCCTTGATTTTTGGTGTATATTTGATTTGCTGAGATCACATTTTGCCTTAGTTTTAGCTTAGCATATCTGTTGTATTTGGCTATAAAAGCCACAGTATCTCTGCTGCTCGTACATGGTATCAGAACCTTTGTGACCAAGTGGTCTTGAGTTCAAATCCTACTACCTAACTATTATTTAGCATAAGGTAGAGTGAGTCTATGCAAGTTTCAAGCCCAAAAGGTTTTCACTTGAGGGGGTGTGTTAGTAAATATATAAAACCAATTAAGTTAGCTTCACACAACAGCTTAAGCTATTGTGATGAAACGGTCACTTAATAAGTATAGTCTAGTTCTAAGTTGATAGCTGTTGCAGAAAAACAAAATGGCTGAAAGAAGCTCAAGAAGCAGCCGGAAAAATGCAAAATGAAATAAAATAAAATAAATATTTAAAACCATTGATGAAAAGGTTTATTCATGGAATTGCATTATAGGGAAGATCCAGCGGTATAACAAATGCCATCTTAACACATAAACATTATGAATCTCCTACCTGCATGTTAGAAACTCAACATAGAAGGTACCGAAGACTAATGCATCATTAACCATATTCGCGCTATCTTTCAAAGGACCAAAACCTGCCCCATCATATGCTTTAACTATCTTGGATTTGTCTCTTCGTTTCTCACATTTTATGGTTTCAAGAGGCTGTCTCTCTTGTAATCCAGGTTCTTCAAAGAAAGACAGAGGAGGCAGCTATGGTTACTAAAAGACTAAAGCAGTTGTTGGAAGCTCGCAAGACTCCTGCACGGGAGAACTTGGGTAAAACAGTTTTCCCCTTATATTGGAAGGCTTTAGGGATTGATTCTGCAAACTTAACAGACTTGTTTTATCTTGCAGTTAATCACATTGGACCTGTATTGACTGGCCAGGTAATGAGTTATTCCTAGTAGGGTAATGAGTTTGTCCAGAGTTGGTAGAAACTTAGAACAGTAGTTGGGTTGTTTAAGTTCCTATACCTTTATTTCAGCTTTTAACACTTCACTGAAATTTAACACGATGAATTTGGTAACATTGAAGGTTTTTTGTATCCTTCTTGACGACATTATAGTCTCCACTGAGATGAAATCAAGTCTTGAATAAGGGTGACTGACTTCTAAAGAAATAGTTAGTGGTATAAAATTCTATGAAGTAAATTTCAGGAGAGTTTAAACTTTGAGTTTTCTTTCAGGGAAATGAAAAATCTTTTCAAAGGTGGCTTGACCATGAGCTGGAAATAAGGGTGAATGTGCACAGGGTGCGTTGTCAACATGAGAAGCATAAGCAAGAGTACAGAATCTGAACCTTTTCTTTTCTTGTACGTTTCACATGCTTGTGCTTTTCTATTAACTGCAGTCATTGTACAGGCAAGCTGCACTAGTGGAGGAGTTAAACGTGTTAAAACAAGAGGATCAAAGTTTGCCAGATGTATACTGTACTATGATGGGCAAGAATGGGGAATCAAGGTATAAGATTGTTATAATTCCTTCTTTCTTGACCTATACAACCATTACATGATCTAAGGGTTCAAATGCCTTACATTTAGTAATTTAAGTTTAAGGTTTCAAATGGAGTTCATGTAACATTAACAAATAAATTTGTTCTTTATTTTTTTGGGTTATTAAAAGTTCTTTCTTTCAACCCATTTTAGACTTTCCCTGATGTCACCATCAACAAGGAAGGCAAGAATTGCTTCACTGGAGAGCATGCTGACGACATGTTCAAATGCAATCTTGACAATGGCTTCACAACTATCAGAGGCAGAAGAAAGAGATCGTTCATTCATCAGTTGTGGACAGTGGAGTCAGTTGCGCTCAATGGGAGAAGCTAAGAACCTGCTTCAACATATGTTTACTGCCACTGCAGAAGCAAAGTAACCCAACGAATTCTAAAATATTATCATTCATTTATTGACATTTGGTAGTTCTTTTGGAAGCAGCCAAATGTAGAAGTTTAATCTGCATGCTGGTATAGAACACAAAAAAACTGTGCAGCCAAATGTAGTAGTTTAATACGCATGCCAGTATAGAACACTAAAAATTGAAGTTGCCATTTCCTTTTTTTTGCAAGGATAACTCCCTTCACATTAATTGGGATTTAGTTTATACATCTATGGGTACTTCTCTGAAATCTAAAGGATATTCTGATTTCTTTTGGAAATGTCTGATAGCAGTTTTTATGCATCAACAGGTGCCAGTTGTTGGAAAAAGAAATGGAAATTAAGGATCTGAAAGATCAACTAAACGACCTTGTAAGTCTGCTACAACAAAGTGAAGTTCAAAGGAAAGAACTTGTAAAGGAGCAAAAGATGAGGGAACAAGCTGTTGCTATTGCTTTAGCTACATCATATTCGGTGAGAATAAGGATATCTAAGTCTGAAATTATATAAGTGTATCTAAGTCTGAAATTATCATTGTCCGTCACACTTTTGCTTCATATCTGCATTTTTTGCTTCTAAAATGGCGCATAGTATTTGGGTATCCAATCCTATCTATTGGAGGACCTAGAAATATTTTAGCCCAGTAACTTGAAAACAGGAAACAAGAAATTCTAGTAGGACCTACTAGGAAAGTTAGGAGATAGAAATATATTGTTCTTAGTTCTTACAGCTCTGAATCAAAATCATCAGGGTAACTCGCATGCTTCCTCTAGACACTATGTGGATGATATGAGCGGTCCTCTGTCTCCAATTTCCCTTCCAGCATCAAAACAGCTGAAATTTACTCCTGGAATTGTTAATGGATCTGTCAGAGAATCTGTGGCATTTGTAGATGAGACAAGAAAGGTACTTCTTGTTCTTCTGACAGTCTATAAAGCTCTGTTTTTTCCATAATGAACACTGGTGAAATTGCATGAGTGCAGAGGATACCAGTTGGACAGTTATCATCGACAAAGCTGTTGGCTGTTGGGCAAACTGGAAAACTCTGGAGATGGAAGAGGAGTCATCATCAGTGGCTGCTTCAGTTCAAATGGAAGTGGCAGAAGCCTTGGAAGCTCTCAGAATGGATCAAACATAGTGATGAGACAATCATTCGGTCTAGGCCTTGTTTGCAGGCTCTTGAAGATTTGGTCTGACGATGTCATGTTTACTTGCATTCTCTTACTGACACTCAATTGATTGTATCTTTTGTCATCTGGGGCATAGCTGAGTGCAAACAAGCCCTGATCGAGGTAATACATTGTTTTTACTTTGGTCCATGGTTCCCTAAGACATAGGAACTTTTACTTTTTGGCTCATGGAACCTGGGGCAGTTTTATGGCCACTCAAAATCTCATCCTTTGGCATTCATTAGTTGATGAAAATTTGTTAAGTACAAATGCTATGCAACAAGAGTAGCTTTGAACTACTGAAGACTTCATAGAATGGAATCTACCATTTTCAGTTGTATTTCAGCAGCTTAAGTAATGACCTTAAAACATCTGTTTACGCATCTTATTTCATTGATGTTGTGGATGTTGATTCAAGCCCCTTTCTTTGAATTAATTTCTTACGCTTGTTTCAGAGATACTCATGAAACTGGCACATCTTTTCTTAATAAGCTTGTAAAATTTGCTGGAAACTTTTGTCATCTTTTTGTAATTGCTCAACTCTGTCTTTCAACTATGCCTTTTCTAAATGCACTATTATGAGTTCAACATGTTTCTTTTCACGAATGCAGGCGTGTAAGCTACAGTTTGTTTTCTGCCGTCTTGCTATGATGGAGGAGGATAATCTTTCTGGGTAATGGTGCTGAGTTGTAATGGCTTTGCTGATACTGAGTGGCTTCCAGAATTACTGAGGAAGACGAAGAATTGAATGATTGAGCAAATACGTAAATTTGGATCGCAATTGAACCACATATTGGAGGTTATCTACCCGTTGATTTATTGATTTATTCCTATAAGAGATGTCAGAGAAGAAAATATTCAGCAAAATTCAAGCTTGTGTAATTATATTTCCAATCTCTTTGTTCATAGTCATTTCTCTTTTTAGACTTCAATAAATCAGAAAGCCCTGGTGGCTTACTCTATATCATATAAAATTCCTACTCAACCGAAAACCAGAAGCTGATCTCGATACAAAGATCACTGGTGTAATGACATCTCTACAAAATCCTGATACATGTCATAAAAATGGTGGCATCGGAATTTCGATTAGCCTCTGAAGCGCATTCCTCTGCACTTAAGTCTTGATCGTCCGTTCTAAACTTTTGCCTTGCACAACGTGAACCTGTCCATTCATCCAGAATAGGCCACATTCTTGGCCTGTGCTCTGGTGATTTCAGCTGCAGACACTGGCAACGTGAGTGAACATGTCAAGTTGGTTATCTTGTACAACATAACCTTCTCTCACTGCTCTAACCTAGTTCGACCTATTAGTAAGCAGTCACAAGTTGCGAGTTTCAGGAGCTTTATAAGCTGGAGAATCAGGACCTTCACCTGAAGAATCATCTGCAAAGATGGCAAGGCAATAATCCTACAGCTGTCTTCAAAACAGTTTCAAGGAGAACATCGGAAGATTTCAAGTTGCCACGAGTGGATGCTGTTAAACATAACATGAAACTTAATTATTGGCCCAAGATTAACCATGAATTTGTATAAACAGAAAAAGTGCTACCTGTTTTGTTATCTATTTCACGATGAACAAATTTGTCGATGTATGAACAAGATGCTAAGATTTTCGATCTAACCTTTACGAAAGTTGTGTAACTTTACGCTGTAAATAACTTTCTATATCTTTAACAATCAGCGTGGGTCTCTTAACGATTCATAAAAGCTGCACGCCAACAAACAAACTTAAGCAAGCAATAGGAGACCTCACAAGTTATTTACAATAACTTTATTGAGCCTCCTTATTACATGCCCAATATATAATCGGTCCACACTGATTATGGTCTATTTTTCACTATATTTCAACTCATTTAATTAGATGTTTTATTGAATTTTTTATTATCTTTAATTCAAATCAAATTCAATTTTCTTATCCTTAATTTTATAAAACTCATAATTAATAATTGTCCAATAGAAATTTTAAAAATTATAACATTCTCCCCCCTTGGAAATATATTAATTAATGAAAATAAGAAACAATAAAGTGGCTAAGAAAATCAACGTAATATCAACTAAGTTAAAACATTTGATCCAAAGATAATAAAAGTTCATCATTTAGTCTTGTAATGCTTTCGATATCCAAAAAATCCAATGCATGTGTTGTATGCGACACAAATTCAGTACAATTACACGTATGATTTGAAATGTATCATTGCTTCATTTATTGGTCTTAATTTTTCAGAACTTTATGCTAGGTTGCAATAGAAAATTCTGTTCTCTCTAACTGGATGTTAAATGGCATAAGAAAAAACCTTTACGGACATATGCCTTATAAATCTATAGATTTATCAAAGTATCTACAAGTATCATTAAGACATATGATCCAGATCAATCTTTATACATGTCGAGGGACAATTAAAATATTTAATATCGACACAAATCTTTGAACTTTCATTTGTATCATGACAATATACAACAAGTTGTATGAAAAAGAACAAAATGATGATCATCAATATATGTGTGTGTGTGTGTAAGAGAGCACGCTCTCATAATACATGAAATCTATACAACTGTATTAAGAGTAAATAGAATGATCCTTAACTAATAATGTCTGATGACCTCAATAAACCTATAATATATACATGTCTCTTAAAAATAACTGAGTGAAGTGCTTTAGTTAATGAATCAACCAACATGTCCTCCATCTTGATATGCTCTACCTTAATGCCACCCTTGTGCGCTCTTTCCTTTGTGGACAAATACTCGACCTCTAAATGCTTAGACCTTGTAATTTTCTTATTGCTGTTATTGAATAATACAACAGAAAGATTATCACAGTATAATCGAATGAGTCCAACAATTAAGTCAACTACAAACAACTTAAAAAATGAGTTCATGAGCTAAATTGCCTGTGAAGCAATCCTATAACATGCTACAAACTCTATATGGATAGTTGAGGAAGTTACCAGTGTATACTTTACACTCTTACATAAAACAACACCATCTGCTAACATAAAAATTTACTTTGATATGGAACTCTTATCATCCAGACACATAACAAAATTTGGATCTATTAGCTAATAAGGTCCAAATTGTTGACTTTTTTTAACGTCAACATATAATCCTCAGTTTCTTTAAGATATCTCAAAACTTGTTTAATTGCATTCCATTAGTTTATTCCTGAACTAGTCAAATACCTACCTAACAGTCCAACAGTATGCAATGTTTGGTCTAGTGCACACTTGGGTATACATTAGGCTACCAACTACACTATAATAAGGAACATTCTTTGTAGCCTCCTCTCTCTATATCTTTCTTTGGACATTATGTAAAAGATAATCTCTTACCATTAGATATAGGTGTTATAACGAGTTTACAATCAGTCATATTAAATCTTTGTAGCACTCGCTCAATATATTCTCTTTGTAAGAGATCTAACAAGTTTTAAGATCCCTTTCGGTGAATCTGAATACCTAGGACAAATGATGTTTTACCAAGGTCCTTCATGTCAGAATGCTTGCCTAAATCCTGTTTAACCTCATGCAATATAATCAAGTTATTTGATGCGAGCAAGATATCATCCATATAAAAAAGTAGAAAAATAACTTTGCTGCCTCTTACCTTGTAATACAACCATTTTTCAACTTTATTTTTCACAAAGCCAAATACGATAACAACCTCATCAAACTTTGGATACCATTGTTTGGAAGCTTATTTTAAACCGTATATAGTTTTTCTCAATTTGCAAACTGTACTAACCTATTCTTCATTCTGAAATACTTCAGGTTTTTCCATATAAACCTCCTCATAAAAGTCTCCATTCAAGAAAGCAGCCTTAATGTCCATCTAATGTAGCTCTGCATCATAATAAGTTATAATTTCTATAATCACTTTAATTGCTTCTTTAGAAGATGCCGAAGAAAAGGTGATATTATTAAAGTCGATCTCTTATCTCTTATTAAACTCTCTGGCAACTAACTGAGCTTTAAATCACTCAACTTTACCTTGGGAGTGTTTTTTGGTTTTGTGAATCCATTTACAAATTTACATGATTATAGATAGGAGGTAAATCTACAAGCTCCTATATCTGATTATGCTTCATGGATTGCATCCCATCCCTCATGACATCCCACCATAAATCCACATATGATTTAAAAGTAATTTCTATAAAAGTAACTAGATTAACCCTATGTCTAATATCATAATCTTGCTCACACAAATAGATTATGTAGCCAGATGATATTGTAGGTCTCCTCACTCGAGTGGATCTTTTTAATTGAACTGGTTGAGTATGTTCAAGTACATTAGGAACCTTAGTATGTATGTGTATGTGTTCATCTCCTTATATTGGTATAGTATTTAGACTTAGATCTCCTTGTGCTAACTAAATGATTGATGGGTAGAATGTAATTATAGTATCCATTCTTCCATCATCTAACAGATGGAAAGGATCACCCTCATCAAGAAGACACGAACTACCCTAATCATAAACATCATGTTCTAGAAATTTAGCTATATGTGGTTCCACTATTCTGAATCCCCCATCTTTGTGATAAAATCTGTATCCTTTAGAGTAGTCGAAATATCTTATAAAGTAATAATGATAGGAACGAGAATGAAGTTTATCTTTATAAAAATTATATAAGCTCACTTCAGTAGGACATCCCCATACATGAAAATGAGTAAGGATAGGTTTCTACTCTTTCTATATTTTAAAAGGCGTTTTTAATATTGAGTTACTTGAGACCCTATTAAGTATGTATAAGGTAATATTTATAGTTTCTCCCCAAAAGTAATCAGGTAGGTTAGTTATGTCATACATTGATCTTATTAAATTCTTTAAGGCGTGGTTTCCCCTTTTGGCTATACTATTTTACTCGGGATTGCTTAGCATAATGAATTGAGTCACTATTCTATATAATTCCAAATTTTTGACAAATGGAACTTTTTCTTATTTAAAAATCCCATTTCTGCCATAATTCTCTCTTTCACAACTAGATATGACAATCTTGATTGATTTTTTCAATTAGTTCTTAATCTCAGTCTTAAATATCTTAAATTTATTAAGAACTTTAGCTTTTTCTTTAAATAAGGGCACATAACTATGATGAGAATATTATCAATAAATGTCAGAAAGTATCTTAAATTACATATTGTAGTTGTATAGGAGCCACATATGTCATTATGTATGAGTTCTAATAGGTCAGAAGCACGAGTTGACCCTTTTTTTTTTTATTCAACTTTTCCTACAATAATCAACATATGTTTCCTATTCATTATAATCTAAATTTGGAATAATGTTATCCTTTATAAATCTCTTAAATATATCTATAGATTTATAGCCTAATCTCTTATGTTATGACATGTATGACTTTTCCTTTATCTTGAGTTTCTTTTTAGTAACATGTTCAACAATATACGAAGAATCATATATCTCATTATGGATAAGGTACATTCTAGATAAACCATATGACAAGAAGACAATACGAATAAGTTGTTCATTGAAATACAACTTTACAACTGAGTTTTCATTTACCAAACTATAAGCTTCTTTATCCAAAATAGATACAAAAATCAAAGTTCTTCTAAAAGACAATATCTAAAATGTGTTATACAATTCAAGTTTGAACTTTATATCAAGGTTTAAACAAACATCCCCTATAAAGACTACATCAAATTCTTCGTAATTCCCCACCATTCATTTTTCTTCCTTTCTATTCGACTTTCTCTTTTGTGTGAATTCTTACATCGTGGAAACAATATAATTATGGGTTTCACTATCTACCCACTAAGAACTTGATGTGGCTATAACAATATTAGACTCATATATTATACAAACCAAGCAACCACTTGATAACTTTTGCCTTTCTTTCTAGGTTTTATATTTTTGGCACTCCATGTTATTATGTCTGTTTTTCATACAGAAAGAACACCTTATACTCATAATCTTTACTAGATATATAAGATAGCACTGGACTAGCTAACATTTATATGTGGAGGAAATTTAGGTTTCTTTCCTTTAAATTTATAGGGCTTTACCTTTGCCTTCCCTTTGGTCACTATTAAAGTTGTTTGAATGGTGTTTTCGGCTTTTCTTTCTTAACAACACAATGATTGATTAGTGAATTTATGCGCCAAGCTTCATCCTAAGAATTGTAAGTTGTAACTAAAATACCAAAATCTAATGAGGATGCATTCGAAGCTTAGTGAATAATACAAGCATAAGGAATGTAATTATTTAACACCTTTAAGTTTCTTTGAAGGTGGACCATCCTAATTATATATTCTCTCACTCTCACTACTCTTGTATATCTCATAGAGTACAATTTCTTTAATAAGGTACAAATTTCAGCATTAGAAGATTTCAAACCCTACCTTAATAAGGCTTGGGATGAATCATATAGTGTTAACCTGACACTGGGGTGCCAAGATAACCCGACGAGAGCACATAGCTTAGCTTGTTTATACATTTTATCCATTTAGTTACCATTAAATTAACAAGATATTTTAAGTCTAAAAAGGCATAAATTATTCATTCATCGTAATAGTTTAAGTGTAATCCCATCATCATTCACTACATAAGTTCAAATCCTACTCAATAATAACGTAATAATAATTTCAATTTACAAGTTCACTATCTAATTTCTAAAGACATAATATTCCAAATACATGAGAAAAACGATATCAATTAGACAACTTTGCCAGTTCCCATTCACCTAGTTCCCTTTTTAGAGGTTCAGTACTAGGGGTTGAGTTCAAGTTGTAGTGCTTTTTGCCGATAAGATTAGGTGAAGAAAAGACTTTCGGAACCGATCGGAGGAGTCTTTCAGAGTCCATCCCCGCCTTTATTGAGAAGGAAGAGAGGAGTCTCTTATGAGTCCAACTTAGCTTGGAACTTCAAATTCTTTCTGGAGATAGATATTTTCCGGGAGAAACCTTGTCCAGACCTTACTCACACTCACTACTATTACTGCTAGCTAGTCGACTTAATAACCTCTTTTCCTTGGGGGTGTGATCGCGGCTCTGTCGTTCGATTTAGAAATCGACCTTGGAAACCGGTCAAAATATAATGATTCGAAGATTGCAGCAAGCTGAACCTCGGGTCGTCTCTCTCGATGGAACCGTTATGCAATTGATCCTAAGATTAGCCTAAGTTTGAGTTATGCAATTAAAGCAATTAAAAAGGGGGGTTTTTGTATGATTGACTAAAATTAAGGAAATAAAAGTATAAAAGAATATTTTTGAATTTTTGGGAAGTTAAACGATTGAAAATAACTACGATTGAAATCAAATTACTAAAGCTCTCTTGAAAATGTGGCTCG
>JAOTAZ010000220.1:4817933-4829651 GCA_025629785.1 Erythroxylum oxycarpum | reverse complement strand
CATGTCCTCTTACTATGAATGCAGGTGAGCTATGAGGTGATTGGCTAGATCGAATGAAGTTTGCTTCTAATAATTCTAATTAATTAATTAAAAATAAAAATATTTATTTTTTTAAAGTTTTGGGGGGCCCAGTGGTATATCTTCGTTCATGTTTAAGAGGATTTTTTTAGAAGCTTCAAATTTGAGTATCTTAAAAAAATTGTATTTTGGCTGTAAAAAAAATTTATTAAAGATGTATTTTTTTATTTTACAACCAAGTTTTTTTTAAGAAAAAGGCTTTTGTGATGGAGAAAATTATTTATTAACCTTCCAAAAGTCTATTCAAACAAGCACTTAATTTGATTTTCTCATTCTCTCTCTTGTGTTGTATGGTTACTTCCTCTTTGGTTGTTAAAAGCGAGCTTCTTTCCTTTTGCTCTGTTACATAAAATAGAAGTTTAGTGGATTAGACATGCTCTGAGATAAGCGGTGATTGCTTTATTTTTTGCTACTAACTTAGAGAAAAGCCCAAAATTTGATATCTTTCATATGGTTGATCTGGTATTAGTTTAAGAAGAACTACCCTAAAACTGCAAGTATCATGTGAGATGTTTGCCTTGTGAGAAAAGAGTTAGTATGTACATGTTCCTTTTTTTTTCTTCTTTTTTTATAAAAATTTTATATGCTTATAATCTAAATAAACTAATAATATTTTTAAGTGTTTTTGATGATCAATAATGAAAGCTAGCTAAAAATGTTGTTTCCTCGTGTAATTTGATTTTACATAATCATATAACCTACCTTCCTATGTTATAATTTATTTTAGTGATGTCCCTTCTTGTATATAATAATCAAAGAACATAACCTAAATTTGAAATCGTACTTGTTTAAGATTGGTAGAGTTTTAGTTAAATACTTCATAAGTTTATTTTTGATTTTATTATTTGATAGGCCTTATAATTGAGATTTACTTTTAGCATAGTGAGACTTCCAAATTTACTCTTATCGTGCTTTTTGAAGGTGGAAAAATGTACAATTATAGAGTAGAGTCGAAGCACTTGATGATGTTATAGATCATATTCACAACAATGAACTTGGCTATGAAGAGATGCCATTTTTCAGTTACAAATTTTCTCAAGATTCTATTGAGAATGACATTAGAGACTTGAAAAGTGAGGCACACATCATCAACAAAATTGGTTTAATTGAAAACAAAAAACTACGAGATTATAGAGGTATTTTTGGATATTGTGTATGTCTGGGAAGAGAACAATGTGCTGATTTTTTTTGGTAATTCAGTAAATTTATAAATAAATAAAAAAGTATGTACATCAAGAGATCTTACCCCAACTAAAAAGGAACTTACAAGAAAGCATGAGGAACCCTAAAACTGTTTCCCCAGACCATACAAACACAATAGCATGCCTAAACCATATCTAACAACCAAAATAATCATATCAAAGACCATATTACCAGTAACACAACTATTTCCATATCAGAGTCTCAAGCAACATAAAACTATTCATTCCTATTACATCTTCTCAGATGGGTAGTAGGGGCTCGCCTATTGGTAAAGTGCCAAAAGAGTAGACCTTGTAGCTTGGGACACCATGCACAATCTTCAATGTTTTGTAGGTTCAATCAGTACTGCATCTTATGCCTCTTTTGCTCATAAAGAGTGAGAGTTTCCTTTCATTTTTCTGAAGTGGTAGTGATAATCCAGTCCTTGCATATATGCTCATATTGATATAGATTGTCGATAAGTGAGATAAAACTTGCTTTCCCAAAACCAATTAGCACACCTACAAAATAAATTTTAGAAGAAACAAAAAAACAAGCCAGTAACCTCTATGTACCTTCTCTCAGTGTTTGAGCTGAGGTGTTCCATTACTTAAAAGATCACTTTAGTATTAATGTTCTCCACTTCCATGGCTGTTTTTTTTTGAAGGTTTTAAGTTTTCTCTCGGACCATTAATTGTATATAATAACAGAAAGAAGAATGATAAAAATATTGAGGTCTATGTTTCTGTGGCTTTGGGGTTGGGTAAACCAAAGTAGAATAGATTAGAGGTTTAGCAGGTTTGGAATGTTTATCTAAAAGTGGCTGAGGTAGTGTAACCACACTGATTTGGAGAAGGAACATTTAAAGAAGAGGTAGTTGGAAGACTCATTATCCAAGTAGCATAGGGAGCAATGATTAGGGATACAAGTATAAAGGAACTGATCCTTTGTCTGTAGCTTATTAAGGAAAGCTAGCCACAAGATAAAGGCATAACTTGGTTTAGAACCTTTATGCCACACTAATTTATGCCAAGGTACTTTCAGAAGAGGTGGCCTCATCAAAGTGTATGCTGAAGCATTTATGTAAATTCTTGAGGGGCTTGCAGTCCATTCTAGTCTATCTGAGTGGGCCCCATCAAGTTGATATATTAAAGGCTCTAGCGTACGAATGGTCTCAATTGTGGCACCTTGCCAGCACCACATATTGACTTTGATAATATCAGCTACTTTTGCATTCATTAGAAATTTTGACCCATTGATAACTCTAGGTGTTGAGAGATCCTTGAGGATACCTCGAGGGTGCTAAGGATCCTGTCATAAGAGAGTAGAAATTCTATTGCCTATCTTACATTTGTAATGGTTCCCAATAATATTTCTAACCTGAATAAGTTTCATCCATCTCCAAGAACTATTATTAGTTGGTTAAGCACTCCTGAAATTTTGCCTTTTAAAAATAATGGTGTGGGCCTACCTTACCTACAAAGCTTCCTTATCATTGAAAAGAACCCAAATCGTTTTACCTAATAAGAAATTGTTTCAAGTAGACAAATGTTTGATCCCCAGAACACCCTTTGTTTTAGGTCTACAAAGTTTATTCTACTTGACTTTTCTACAAGTATTAGACACAACCTTTCCAGACCACAAACAATTCCTAAGTTTAAACTCAATTTCTTTAATGATAGAGATAGGAAGCAAGAAATGGCTAGCCCAATAGACTTGAAAAGTAGACAAAACAGAAATTACCAAGTGAAGTCTACCAACATAAGATAAGGCTTTACGAGTTCATTTGTTAACTCTGGAATCAATTTTATACAAGAGCGGGATACAATCTCTCTTAGTCAATCTACTTGTTATAAGAGGTACACTTAGATATCTCATAGGAAGATTACCCCTTTTAAGACCCGAAATGGTTTGCAATTGAATGGCCAAATGATCCACCTCAGGAGATAAAAAGAATTGACTTTTAGTAGGGTTCATATCCAATCCAGAGAAATTTGAGAAGGTTCGCAAGCAGTTAAGCAAGGTATTCACCGAAATAAGATCAGCATGACAGAACAATAACAGATCATCAGCAAACAAAAGATGGGTCAGTTTAAGAGTTTTGCATCTCCAATGGAATTGCAAAGTAGGATTTTCTGCTATTGTAACATTCAAAGTCCTAGAAAGCACTTCCATACAGATAATAAACAGGTATAGAGAGAGAGAGGATCACCTTGTGTTAATCTTGATTTCCTACAGAAAAATTTAGTAAGAGAACCATTGATCAAGATAGAGTAAGAAGGCGAGGTTACACACTCTTCAATGCACTTAATAAACATAGGAGGAAGCCTTACGACTAGCAACACTTTGAGGAGGAAATCCCATTGATTAGAATCATAAGCTTTGGCCAAATCTACTTTGAAAGCACATCTCCTATATTTATTTGAAAGATGGTAATTCTTAAAGATTTCTTGATAAAAGGATATTGTCCCCTGAACGGCAATTTTTGATGAAAACACTTTGGTTTGGGCTGATAAGCAGGGGTAAAATCTCTCTAAGTCTATTAGAAATAATTTTTGTGATCATCTTATAAATCATGTTACAACAGGAGATAGGACTATAATCTAACACAGTGGATGACTGATTTGTCTTAGGAACAAGGGAGATAAAAGTTGAATTAAGCTATTTGAGGAGCCTCCTATGTTTGAAAAAGTCTTGGATTGCCTTAGTGATTTCATTCCTAATAATATGCCAAATGTGTTTAAAGAAAAAGTTATTAAAGCCATTCGGGCCAGGGGCCTTATTCGGGTTAAAAGAAAAGAAGACTTCCTTAATCTTCGACGAAGTAACTTCAGCTACAAGGGTACTTCTAAGGTGCTCAAGAATCGGGTGGGGAAAAAAAGCTACCACATACTTGCTTAAAGAGGTTAGATCTTTCATTTGTACTAATAAAATCTTGAAAGAAATTCAGAAATTGTCTCTGAATTTCTTCTAAGTCAGTTATCCTATGGCCATTGCTTCCCAACAAGGAGTGGATACTGTTTCTATTCCTATTTTACAAGATGGAGTTATGGAAGAATCTGGTGTTCCTATCCTCCTCTCTAAGCCACTTGACACAGGAATATTGTTTGTAGAAAGATTCTTGGTCATTTAAGGCCTCAAACTATTGAACGGTATGTTTTAGAGACTTCCTCTTTGGTTGTCAAAAGCGAGCTTCTTTCCTCTTGCTCTGTTACATAAAATAAAAGTTTAGTGGATTAGACACGCTCTGAGATAAGTGGTGATTGCTTTATCTTTTGCTACTAACTTAGAGAAAAGCCCAAATTCTGATATCTTTCATGTGGTATATTAGCTCAAGAAGAACTATCCCAAAATTGCAGGTATCACGTGAGATGTTTGCCTTGTGTGAAAAGAGAGTTAGTAAAGTTGTACATTGAACGTGAATGTATATGTACATGTCCCTCTTTTCTTCTTTGTTTTTTTTTAAAATTTTCTATGCTTAAAATCTAAATAAGCTAATAATATTTTTAGGTGTTTTTAATGATCAATAATAAAGGCTAGCTAAAAATGTTCCCTGGTGCAATTTGATTTTACATAATCATATGACCTTCTATAAGTAATACAAGGAAAGTTTTGCATACAGATTTGCTCAGTTGGTTCCGGAGGAGCAGATTTGCTTCAAGGTGCAAGGTTCGAATCTCACGGTTTGCAGTGTGAGAGCAACATTATTGAGTCCTTTGTGGGTTTTGAGGGTGGGTTCCTTGTAGGCCTGTGGGTTGCTCACCTCCCCCTTAGCGGGCCGCTGAATACCTGATTTATATCCTCCCAATTGCTTCGTCAGGCCGAAGTGTGGGAGCCCCTTTAAGTTGAGGATTCAACCTTTTGCTCCAAGGAAAGTTTTGCATACAGAACTGGTTTCAAAGTAGCCAGTACCAGCCACCTCAAGCAATAAATTGCCAAGGAAACATGTCACGTGCACTGATAAAATCAGGGGATTTCCAATTGCGCGATGTACTCCAGTAACCAGTGGAAACGGAAGTTCTGAGCCTCGAAAGCAACGTTATAGATCCCATGATACAACAGAAGTCACGCTCTTTATACCATCTTCCAGTCTGAACGAGGAAAGAGTTTCAGAAATCATCTCCTACTCCTACGTACCAGACTTACCATTGCCACATGATTGATGGACATCTTATTTTCACATAAAAATCTAATAAACTTAGGCAAAGAACACCAGCATAACTATTAAGAAGGAGAAACAGCGGTTGTGCTATTCGAATGCATCTCCTAGTGGATGCAAAAACAATTTTACATACATTTCATTCCTGTAATACGTAGACATTCCTCTATAACTTGCTCTACTTTGGTTGCGGTTGCTTCACGACATGACTCGCCCCTATCTTGCTTCTTCACGCTTCTCTTTCTTTGCTCGCATATTATAGATGTTTTTGCACATTGCCATCACTATCCCATAATGTTGCGTCTAGAAAGTTGATATCTATGCTTGATTTAAAGGAAAAACGACATCGAGGTGTTCTGCAAGCGAATTTGGGTTCTTGGGCTTATTTATTAGCTCCAGCCCATCCCCATAAATGAGTTCCAATCCGTATCACAATACATCTTGTCCCTAGTTGGACTCGGATCTACTGTTTAGGCGTTTGGTCATATTATTGTATATCTTTAAATAAAAGACTTGTACTTAGACCGATAGAAGGGGCAATGTCGGAGATTTTCAATTATGTGCTGCGACTAATTCAGTGCCTAGCAACATCCCAACAACCAAGCATCATACAAGAAGCATTAAAAAGCAACAAACCTTCATAGAATGCGACGATCTTAAGTAATCAATAGCAGCGATTTTAGGTGCTAATCAAGCTCACCAAACCTTTGTCTCTCCCTCTTACACTCCACCTGCCATGTTGAACCCCTCTATAAGGACGTTTCTTACATGACCTGTTCAGTTGACCAAAGCTACGCCTACGATACGCAACTTATCCTAAATTTCTTACAAATATTTTCCTTAAAATTTACACAATATTGTCTGAACCGCGAAAACTGTCCACGTGCTTTCCACTATAAATCGACGGCTCACCTTGCCCACTGACCGTTGACCTAATCACCCACAGCATTGGTGACTTTGTTTCCTCGCATCTTTCCTTTTTGATAATCAGCTTTTAGGTAAATTAAATAAAGAGAATAGTAATTGTTTCTTTTTCTTAATTTTTTTATTTTAAAATTTTAACACCTGTCAATAGTGGACCCCCTCCTAATGAGAGCCCCAATGTCTCTTTCTGTCTGTCTCTGGTAAGTAGGCAAGCGAAGAAGAAGAAGAAGACGACGAGAGTCCAAGTCTGATTGACGAGTCGTGCTTAGAAAGCAATACTTTGATTATGCTTTACTTATCCAGAACCAAATAGCTCACCAGGACTTAACTCGGCTTACCAGATTCAACAAATACCTCTGCAAACTTCTAAAGCTTGATAGACACAGAGAGAGAGAGCGAGAGAGAGAGGGAGACGGAGATGAAGCTGTCGGCGAGCTACATGGGCCGCCGGAGCAATAGCTTCAGGGGATCGTCGACGCTGGACTCCTCAACGGAAGGCGGTGTCAAGTCGCCTGCGGCAATCTTCTGGCTAGTTCTACACGGCATTTGCTGCCTCATAAGTCTGGTCCTCGGCTTTCGCTTCTCTCGCCTCGTCTTCTTCTTCCTCTTCTCCACTTCGACTTCTAACTCCATCTTCTACGCGCCGCCTTTTCGCCAGCTCGCTTCCTCCAAGTTCGTCGCGGATCCTGTCAACGTTGGAGCGCAGCTGCCGGCGATCAACGCCTCAAGAGTAGTGGTCGGCCGCCACGGGATCCGGATCCGGCCGTGGCCTCACCCGAACGCGGACGAAGTCATGAAGGCTCACCAGATAATCGAGAGAGTTCAGAGAGAGCAGAGAGCTCAATTCGGCGTGAAGAACCCGAGGGCGGTAATTGTAATTACGCCCACTTATGTGCGCACTTTCCAGACACTTCATATCACAGGTGTTATGCACTCCCTCATGCTTGTTCCTTACGATGTTGTTTGGATCCTTGTTGAGGCTGGTGGTGTTAGCAATGAAACTGCTAGGATTGTTGCTAAATCGGGAGTTAAGACTATACATATTGGTTTCAATGAGAAAATGCCGAGTACTTGGGAGGGACGCCACAAATTGGAGACTAAAATGCGACTTCGTGCTCTGAGGTAAAGCTCTCTGATTTTTCTTGCTTAATTGTTGCATAAAGGAGATACTTGCTGTATTGCTTAGAGTGTTCGTTTCTATTTGTTTGATGTGTGTTTGGTGGAGCAGAGTTGTGAGGGAGCAGAAGCTGGATGGAATTGTAATGTTTGCTGATGATAGTAATATGCATAGTATGGAACTTTTTGATGAGATCCAAAACGTGAAGTGGTTTGGTGCTACGTCGGTTGGGATTTTAATTCATTCCGATGGTGCCGAGGAGTCCTCACTGGGTATTATTGAGAAAGAGCAAGAGGTGACGCCTGCAATGCCAGTTCAAGGGCCTGCTTGTAATGCTTCTAACAAGTTTGCTGGCTGGCATACATTTAACACGTTACCATATCATTGGAAAAGCGCCGTTGATATTGATGATAGAGCGATTGTTTTGCCAACAAAGTTCGAGTGGGCAGGGTTTGTTTTGAATTCGAGATTGCTTTGGAAAGAATCAGATGAGAAGCCAGATTGGATTAAGGATCTTGATTCTGTTGGTGAGGATTTAGAAAGTCCTCTGTCTCTGCTCAAGGACGACTCAGTGGTAGAGCCACTCGGCAGCTGTGGCCGACAAATTTTACTTTGGTGGCTACGTGTTGAAGCTCGTGCTGACAGCAAATTCCCTCCGGGGTAAGCTTTTTGTCCTTAACTGTGATTACTTTCCTGTTATGGTAACATCCTAGCTTAAGCCTCCATACTATTGGACTTGACCCCGCATGTTAATGAAATTTTTGCCGAGTTGCTGTTGTTGGTATTTCTCATTCCCATTGCCACGACTCATGTTAATACATCATCATCATTCATTGGCTTCATTTTCATTTCAATGTTATGGTAGCTAATTATGTGGTGGCAAAGAGTTATAGAAAGTTAGATCATTGGATTCATAGGATTTGATAGATCCTTGCATGACTTATTCTTATAGCTCTTTTAAGACAACTAGTGAAAAACATTGAACTTCTAGAACTTGTTTTTAGACTGTCATATACAATAACTGTTTGCTGATGTTATGTTATTGTTATACCAAACAAAGCATCCATAACTGATATAAGGTTCTCAAATCGGCAATTGTCATATATTAATCTGTGTTGATGTTTATGGCTTCATTTTCTTAATCATGTAATGCGATTGAGATGCACGACCTTAAACTGTCTGTTATTTTAGAAGATGTGGTGTTTGCAATTAACCAAGCTAAGAGAATTAAACTAACGAGTTCTAGTCTTTTTACGAGAAAATGAAGGCTTTAGGCTGCTGGCAATCATGTTGTGATCGTGTACAACTAGGAAGATTTTACTATTTTGCTGTTAGAAGGATGAAGTGCAGATCTAAGTTAATTTGAGAGTTGTTGATGCCACTGATGGCACATACCATAAATTTTTGTAGAAAGATATATCTGATACTTGAGCTTCTTAATGTATTCCGATTATTATTGCTGCTGAAATAATCAGCTTTTCCCTTGGGAAATGTTATGGCTGAGGTGCAAAAGGAACTGGCAGTGAAGGTATCTAGGCATTAGAGACGAGGAATTTGTGCATGTGCATTGTACTTAAATCTTTACTGGGGTAGGAATATCTATATTCCTGATCTTTTATTTTGAAAAAGCTTACAAAATTGTTTGGGCTTCTGAAGCTTAGAATTTGAAACCATATAATGTGAGACGGGCCATGTTAATACTAGGCCTTTTTAAGATTCGATATCTCGCCCTTGGAGCTTCTGCTTGAAATACATATGTAAAGCAACATGTTAGGAGCTTTTGGTTTAGAAATCAATTGTACTTAACAAACATTAGCTTTTTTTAGGTTAATTAGTATACAAGTATAGCTCACGTTTGAAGTTTTCCTAAAATTTTCAAGGTTATAATCTAGCTTGTTCGAACTAAGGGGAATATAGGACGTATCAACTTATAGAAACCTGTATCATGACATGACCTTAAGAACGTTTACTAGGAGCCAAATCTTTTATTAGACATTCTTTTGATTCTTAGTACTGGCACAAGACCTGACATTTATGAATGTTGAAGTGTATTTGAGTTTTGACAATCGAATTTCTTGGTTATTGAGGAATCTAGCTTGTAATTGAGCTTTGGTTAAGACTTGTTCAATCAACAAGAAGTTTTTACAAGGTTGTGTAAGGGCCTAGCTTGAGCAGTTGCAGTATGGCCTGTTTAATGGCTTACTAGATCCTGTGGTCTCCAAACCTCTGCAACTATCATGATCATCTTTTACTGAGTATTCATGTTAGTTTTGCAAATGTAGGTTGAATGCTATCAAGCCTCATTTCCAATGTATAGTTCATCACACTACATAAAAAAATTCATCAAAAACTCTTCTCTGGAATTAAGCTCTGGATCCACCTTTTTTGGTGTGAACCTAATTAATGAATTGCACCGTGGGCAGTAAAATGAAGAGTGAGAGCCTTTATGAAACCTATATGTTACCATCTGATAGGGTGATCAACATTAGGTCATCATTAATTCACTCTTACTAGACATTCATTTGCAACTTTTTAACCCCTCTTTTGAAATTGTGTTTTCGAACATTCCTGGAGGCTAACTTGCCGTATTTATAGTATTCTTTTCTGCCAGTGGTCTCACGTGACCCAAAAATAATAGTAGGAAGTCTTTACTGTTAACTGTATTTTACATTCGATCTTATAATGTGCATGTAGATTTCTCATTCACAGCTTAAAGCTGAGTTTTCTAATGTCTTTTTTTTTTTTTTTCCCAAATAGGGTTATATGTTCGTATAATACAGTTTTATTTAATCTAAATTTTCAATTGGATTAGTTTCCCGAGATGCTTATTCTTTTACGCTACATTACCTACAGATGGATAATTGATCCGCCTTTGGAAATCACTGTACCTTCTAAACGAACACCATGGCCAGATGCTCCTCCTGAGCTCCCTTCCCATGAGAAGTTTGTAGTCAATATCCAAGATCACACCACTAAGCATCCTACAAAAAATCGATCATCCAGATCGAGACGATCTCGAAATAAGAGAAAACATGAATCCAAAGTGGCAGATTTGGAGGTTTCTTCAAGTCATTCTGAACAGCACTAAACTTTAGCCAACGACATCAAAGACTTACACTGCACTGAGAGAATTGAGAATTTGCTTCTTCGCTGTAAAGGCAAAAATCCCAAGATCATACAGGGTGGAAGGCAATTGGAAGGTGATGTGCGGGTCTGAAATGCTGCCCTGAGTGTCTCAATAATTATTTTTCTTTTTCTCGGTTTGCTAACTGGGGGGTGAGTGGTATTCTGGCATTTGATAGGGGTATGTGACCATAGTCCTAAATCTGCTTACAGGCAAGGGGTCTTCTTGTAGTATGCATCGATGTTTTTCCTATACATACATGATTTTCTTAATAGAAACACAGGGTTGTGTGCAGCAGTCCTTGGGTTCAATAGAAATGAAAATTATTTCTCTAAAGCTCCCATTTATTCTAAATTGATTTTGGCACTTCTCGTCGTTGGTTTTACAATTCAGTTACCGTATATTTTGGGGCGAGAATATTCAGTGATGTGACTTGTACGAGTCGAAACTTATAAACTGAATCTTTATAGGATCAAATCATTGGGGCACATTCGGACTGTAACACTGGACAGCTGTTCTTTTGTTCCGAATCTCTGTTCCTCCAATGTCCAAAGCCTCTCAGCTATTAAATTTATTGCAATGAATGACCGAGATGGTTTTTGAGCACAGGGAGAACAGGAATTGGGGAACAGAAGATCTGTTCCCGTATTACGGTTGATTGACTGTTAATTACTAAATCAAATCTAATGATTAATCCTATTCTCACCGTTGCATTTCAGTTGCAGTGTCGAAGAATAATAATTGGTTGGGTCGGATTTGGGTTCCATAAGTCTAAATAGATATGAGTTTGGATTAGAGACTAATTGGGTTTTGGAAAAGTGGGTCAATTTTGAATTCTATTGAATTTTGAACCAGCCCAAAGTTAAAAGAGGGACAAGAATTTGGATATGAGTTGCCTCATTTTGAATATTTTATTTTTTAATATATTGACTTTGAGTATGATTTGAAAATGATCTTTTTAATAATTAAGATAAGATTGCGTATTATTAGATTTCTTCATATTTAGCGTCTATATTACAAAATAAAATAAATAAATAATGTATTTATATTTTTCATTTAGTTAATTATCTTAGCCATACATGTGTAAGAATTGCATGCCTTCTGGGGTTTATTTATACCCTTTGTATATTCTTA
>JAOTAZ010000220.1:4767778-4786062 GCA_025629785.1 Erythroxylum oxycarpum | reverse complement strand
GTATAACCCGCAAACATACGCCGCAGTATAACCTGCAAACACCTACGGGTGGGGTATGGGGTCCAACACTAAACCACGTGACGTGTTATGTGATTTTGATTTATTTATGATGTGATACACTATGATGTGATGCATTCATGTTTAAAATTGTGCATGATTTATAAGAGGGTTGAGATTTTGAGAAATGAGGAAGTAAATTTTTAATTATGAAATTTCAGAAAATGTTTACGAATATTCTTGAAATAAATGACGGTTTTGAGAGAAATTGAAGGTTTATGAAAGTTTTGGAAAGTTTGAAAATGAGATTTTTGGATAAATGCTTAAATGGAAAATTTTGGAAAAGTTTGAAAAGTTTGAAAAGAAAATATTTTTTTCGCTTATGTTTCAGTTTATAAATATATTATCCACGAGCTTCTGAGCTCACCCCCTTTCATCCACATCTCCAGGTTTTGACGTAGGAGATCGGATGGAAGACGAGTATGATCACAGTCTGAGTTATACTTGTTCGTATTTATGTGTAAAGAATGTATTCAGTTATGCTGAAAGTGAGTATGAATTGCATTTATGATATGTATAAGTAAATTATGGATATAAATGGCAATTGGAATGTATATGAATGGCTTGTGACTGAATTGTGATTGAGATTTATGAAGTGTTAGCTATAAGTGTGTGTTTTGCTGATATCGGGATACCGGACAGGAGGTCCGATGACTTGGTGTGATTGAGTTTGCTTTATAGAAGTGTGTTTTATCTTTATAGATTTTTGGGCTGTATGAAATACAGCCATTATGCTGCCCAATTTTGTTAAATTGGGTATGGTTTGGTTATGAATAAGAACAAATAGAGTTTAAGGATGAGAGAGTAAACTATGCATGACTAAGAGAAAGCAAGTAATTTGAGTTTCTGATTGAGGATGAAATTTCCAGTTGGGAAATTTTAGTACTTGCATGAGATTGAATAAAGATGAGCAAAGAATAAAAAAAAATGTACACGGATTTCGGATTGGTTTTAGTCTTATGGTTTCCAACGCGACGCTTCCTAAAGGCTTTTCTGAGATATTTGTTGCGGAATTCGGGAATTTGTTTCGATTCGGTTTCGATTTGTGTTTCAGAAAATTTGATTCAGTTCGTTTTGATTCGTTTGTTTGCTTCGTTTTTGCTTTGCATTTGTTTTGCTTTCGATTTCTTCGCTTCGGTTTTACCCGAGTATCTGTTTTGTTTACGAGGTTGGGATTCGAAAACGGGTTCCAACAGGTTGTGAATAGAATATCCCAAGATGAATAATAACAAATGGGACCCAAACTGCATTTATTTTATTTGGCATCATATAATATTATTCAAGGACAGCTTGGGGATTAAATTAGAGCTACAAACAAGTTCGTTTTGAGGGTTTGATCAAGAGTTGACCAATGGACAAAGGTTGATATGAGAAATGGTGAAAGACTACTAATGAAAATAAATGATATTAATTAAGGTCTTTATATGAAGTTGATATTTTTTATGGGTATTTTTATTGAGAAAAAGAAAGAATGGATTAATAGATAAAGTTAATTTTGGATCTAAAAAAGGGAATTGAAAAGTTAATTTCTATCATAAGTTATCAGTCAACCGTCGGTCAATTTCCAACGGTCAAGATTTTTCCGTCGGCATATTTACAGACAATATTGGTTATTCCGTCGATAACTTTATTACAACATTATCGACGGTTATGATTCATCCATCGGTGAGTATATCGACGATTTTTTTCAACAAATCCTATCGATAAAGTTAGCGACGAGCTGTCAATATTACCAGCAGTTTGTTTATTTATGCTTAGAAATAAATGAAGATATTTATATGTGAAAAATATTATATATTATGCATATTATTGTTGAATGAATTGAATTAAATCATAAATGGAACTGCTTGAACACCACTAAGATATGTGGATTTTCTTTCCGCGTGTAGGTTTTGAAGAGAATTAGAAGAAAGTTGCGGTAAATCTACTATAGGACAAGAGTCACATAGAGGATCTCGAAAAAATATGGAAGTGGATGTACTACGATTTTTTGTTTTGTTTTTGGATATGACATGTACACATGAAAAATTGAAGGATCTTACAGGATTTTATTATAAATTATAAATAGATAAATGAAAGTTATGTATGAAATCTAGTTTACATGTGTTAAAATTTATTGGAGGATGGGTAAAAAAAAATTTCACGGAATTTGACATAGAGATGGACAGTTAAATAACACGCATGAGAAGTGGATTAAAATTTCTGAGAGGAGGTTTTAAATAAATATAGAGGAAACTCTATCTAAATTTTTATAAAGTGAATAGTATTTGCTAGAATAATGAGGTTTCAAATAGAAATGTTGTAGTTTGAAGTATTAGGTATTTAAGAATATAGTAACACTCGGTATGTCGATTCCATTGTCGGGTATAGAATGTTACAATTTTGGACTTCCTATAATTGTTCAACTTCTATGTTGTGGACTTTTGCTTCAAACAATTTTCTTGTAACTGCTCAACTTTTTTGTTGGTAGACTTTCACCTCAAAAATTGTTCTTGTATCTGCTCAACTTCTATCTCACTTTCTACATTCTAGATAACTACATTCTAGATAACTGCCTCTCTGCATTATTTTTTAAAGCACACGTCAGTTATGTAATAACTGTTTGAAACTCTTAAATTATGAACTTTCATCAAATTCTTATATGCATGAATTCTCTAATCAAATGACTTCCAAGACGTCTAGTATTTAGGTCTCTTTCACTTGTAAGCCTAATGAACTGAATTTATTTTAAACTATCAATGATATTATACAATTTATTGTTAATAAATTTAATAAAAACTAAAAACATGGATTATTGGATTTAAAATTATTAACACAAATTGCTTATATTTCTAAAGTTAATTATAAAAATTTATCTACAGTAATTCAAATGATGATTGACGAGGTCACGATTTCTACTTTCTTTTTGCATTGAGGCCATAATAGAAAGAGCCATCGGCATTGATTACTGTATGAGTTGATAAGCAATAAAAACATATAAAATTATGATAAACACGTACCAATTCAAGCTTCGTTACCAGTTCAAAGGTTGAATCAACCTCTCACAGGTGATGTTGTAAGAACATAACTCGACAAGAATAAGATTAAGATATCAAAATAAAGGAGATAATTTTTTTTATATATAGTTTCAATCCTACAATGATGTCCCCCATTTCAAGTGGGTTATTGCGTGGATTGGATTAGTCAAAATGGCCACCGTCCTGCTTTTATGGTGTACCTCTTTTGAGCTTCGGTCAAAGCCAAGGGTGCCATGATTGGCCGTGGTTGGCTCTAATGGATTCAAACAAGTAGTTGGCTTACTTGTTGCCTTGCTGCTCAAGTGGGTGGCAATCATGGTGTGTTCTTTGTGAAAACATCCCAACAACAACAACTCAACAATATTGCCGTGGGAAATAATGGTCATTTATGGTTATAATGACGTCTCTGTGTTGATCATCGATTGCACTCAAGTTCTAGAAGCCATGCAGGGGATTCATTTTTGGTTGAAAAGTCAATGATTTGCCTCATTCACTTGGTTCCTACTCGTACGTTGACTAATAAATTTGGCCTCACTAGATTCAAAGGTTTTGCCCAAAAAAGGAAATGGGGTTCTAATAGTAAATTTGCATGCACAGTTCAGAACCATTTAATTCACTCAAGTTTATCATCTCTGGAGAAGCAAAGATCATACTAATTTTCCTTGTTCAATATAGTTCTTAGTTGTACTATCACTGCTAGCTGCTTGTAATTTTTAGGTGTAGGTCGACTCTTTGTATGTATAAATGGTAATAAGTTAGTGTGGGAGCCCGATATGATCAAACTTTATAATTTTTTAATAATTTTCAGATTTAAATGGTCCTATTACACTTCAACTCAAAACGAAATGTAATCACTATTTAAATGTTCATGTTACTAATGTTTTGGACAAGCTATAAATGTCTTTTACATCTTAACCTGTGTAAATAAACCACATGCATGAGCATGATTGATTTACTATTGAAGGATAAACAAAAGATCGTGCATGTACCTTGTAAACTAAGATGCCATGCATCATAACAAATTGTAAGCTATTAATATCTGTTTTCCTTACGTAAACAACTTCATGGTCGTGCATGCATGCCACCTTTTGCTTTGAATGGGATCGATTTCTACATGATGGTAAGACAAAGATCTCGAACCTTGAAACATTTGAATCAGAAGCGGTTGTTTGTGGGATAAGTTCAAATAATTGGACATGTATGTTTTGTTAAAAGATCTAATATCCTATATATATTAGGGTATTACAGCCATTAGTTGTTGGCTTCTTGCTATGTACAATCTACAGATACAGAGCTAAGTTTAACGAAGGAGATTGACTTTGGAATATAATCATGAGAAAGGTAAAAGCAGGGACGAAAAAGAAGGAGAAAGGAGACTAATTGACATTTAACTAGAACGATGTAACATTTGTTATGATTAACTGCCGGTATTAGTTGCTGGGAAATCAAGATTAGGCCAAAAAGAAAAAGCCAGTTGATTCTACTCGAAAAGAAAGGCACGTGAGAAAAGAATACGCACGAAATAGATGAGAAAAACTGCGAGTTTTCCTTAGTTGAAAGTTGGGTTTCGCTGGCTTACACTTCTATGTTTGCATCTATTTCACTATCAAGTATCAACCCCAGCTCTCCTCTCACTCTCTCGAAGCTCGAGCCACGAAAGTAAAAGCACACACAAAGTAAAGGAGCAAAAGGGGGAAGGGCTCAAAAACAATGGCCATCCGAGGGTTAAAGTAATACCTGCTTGATATGTCCTTGGACAAGGAACAAATTCTAGTTTTTAACATGGACCCTTTATCGAGTAATACACTGAAAGAGTCAAATTTTGGTGCAAACGAAGTAGATAGAATCGTGAAGTGAAAATTTGATAAACATCATAGAGAGCTTTTTCCTCCCAGGGTTTTCATGTTCCAGGCTTGCGTGAATACTAAAGACATTGGAAACGACGGAAAGTGTAGAGTTGCCAAAACTTTATACTGAAAAGTAAATGCTAATGCTGTAACGCAAATAAAGCAAAGGAACACTTGCAGTGTTAAAACAGATCTAATACGTCTGAATATGTTATGATAGGGATTTTACCTTTTTGTAGCTTTTCTTCATAGCAGCTTTAATGGGAACTGGGTTAGACTTAATGGGTTATAATACCGGACTTTTAATGTTGAAAGAGTTGTATTCACGACTACCCAACAAAGAGGCGGATCGGATTGATGGGTTTCTGCAAATTCCCTGCTCTTCAAACCTTTTGTTTCGACCGTTTGATTTAGAATGGTTCCTGGTGTAGCTCCTTGTTCTAAAGAATACGTAATAATCTGCTAAACTACAATTCACCGTTTTAACCATTACCAAGTTCATCATTCACGTTTACCTTTGCATGCTTGAGTGTACTTTTGTATCAGAAGTTACATATGAGATTAGCATCTACGGCAGGTAAATGCAGGACATTTTGGATTCGCGAAGAAGGAACTAAATTGTGATTTTGAATTGAATTGATGAGATGGGTCAAGACTTCCTTACAAGATTGCTCATAGTAACATAGAAAACATATTTGGTAACGACAAAATCGAATCATGCTAGTATGGTCTCTGAACAAAGTACATTGACGATAATATAGCCATTGTCGATTAGTCATGATTACCGGTGCTACGGCAATAAGTTGCAAAAACGAAGCCTCCTCCTGTGAATTTGTGTATCCTTGCAGGTTATGTAAGCATATCACTGCCAAAGGTTTACTTGTCAGATTCACTAGTTTCGTGTCCTTGCTCTCTGTCGTGTGTACTATGGACTTTTTTTAAATATATATATGATATAATAATCTATAAACAAGATTTAGTGATTAAATTACCTTATAAACTAATGATTTAAAATTAAAACAACATAAATCTAAATAATTATAACTCAGAATCAATTTAAGTCTCTAACATGTAAAATATTTAAGAAACTTTTATAGAAATTCTAATTTAAAACTTCAGTCTTGCTAAGGTACGAAATTTGAAGGAGGTTGATAATATGTAACCCTATTTTTATCTAATAAAGATGTTGTTTTATATAGATACACGCATAATATGACATAAAGATCTTACACAATTGTAAATAAATGTGCATATATATTTAAAAAATAAAGCAAAATAAATAAATACATCAAATAACAGACTAGAGTGCATATATATTTAAGAAAATAGAGTTGAAAATATCTTATCCTTTTATTATCTATAGGAGACACCGAAGGAAACGTACGGCGTATGTTTCTGGCAGACAAGACGGCAACAATTATGATAAGTTGATAACAGCGCACACAAACAGAGAAAGAGAGTGGTCTTATTCTTACTACCTCTCTACCTATTCAATGGAGCCTAGACTAGAGTGGTTTGTTTGTATGTTCTCAATGCAAGACCCTTCTTCTTCTTCTGCGGAGCGAGACGGAGACGTGCCTGTTTTGTTCAAAAAATAACTTTATTTGGTAACAACTTATTATTATGAGTTGTCACTTTTGTACTGGGCGTGGTTGGGTGTTTCCGATTCCGATGGCCTCATATAATATGATTTGTTTCTCGTGAATTACAAGTGTTATCTATCATTTAATCTTTCCCGCCTCTTCGCAACAGACTAATACTATTGGTGCACGTGTCGCTATATTACATCGACACCATGAACCGTACCGCTTCTTAGCCACACGGCCCACACCACAATCTTATTCTTTAATCATTAAATACGAATCTCTAGAGAAACACCGTTTTGGCGCGTGCGCACAAATTGTAACTTTAAAACAAGGCCCTGTCTGTTGGATACGGTCAACGCTTCACGTTGTAATGTATTCCTATAAGTTCGAAACCCTATTCAAGAGCGCGTCCGGATCACGCAGATACTCGGTCTGTTGACCGTGCAAGACACGAGCTGGTTTTGAGTAGATGGAAGACTAGGTTCGGATGATAAGCCTTCCCGTAGGTTGTCTTTCTTAAAATACCCGATACGTACCGGTTTGCTTTTATTTTTTAATTGTTGTCGGATTTTCATTTTTAGTGTTTCTTTTTCACCTATTATTTTGTAATTTTAAATACGATTAAACGTTACAAATTGGACAAATAATTTAAAATTGGATTAGATAAATATAATATGATTTGGTTTGAGGTTTGTTTTTTTCTAGTTGCAAAGCCGAAGAAAAAAGAAAAGAAAAGAGGAGAAGAGAAGAGAGAAGAAAAGGAAAGGGAAAAAAGGACAGGCGTGAAGGGATTCACAGATAAAACCCTTCACTTCCTTACTATACTCGTCCTCTCTGTCTTTCTCTCTCTCTCCCTCTTTCTCCCTGTCCATTTCTTTCACTGGAGTCTAGAGAGAAAGATTTTGCAAATTGGGATGAGGTTGAGATGATTAGCTTTTATTCGGTGTTAGAATGAGAAGAGGGTTGAATCTCTTCTTCTCTGAAGAAGATGGCATTGCAAGAAGGAGACACCACCCAACAACTGCAGAGCCCAGCATTGGTTCTCGATGGCCTTTACTGTGAAGAAGGGGGATTTGAGGACGATTCTGCCTGTTTTGATGGTCAAATCGAAATCTTTGAAGCCAGTGTGAAGAAAGATTCGTTTTTTCCTTTGATTTTGCTTGAACAAGACCTGTTCTGGGATGATAGCGAGCTACTCTCTCTACTCTCCAAAGAAAAGGAGACTCATTTTGATTTTGGTGATGTAGTTTGTGATGAGCCTTTAATGGCAGCTCGTAGAGATGCTGTTGAGTGGATTTTCAGGGTGAAGGCGCATTATGGGTTCAGTGCTTTGACTAGTGTCCTTGCTGTCAACTATTTCGATAGGTTCATTTCAAGTTTCAAACTTCAAAGAGACAAGCCATGGATGGGCCAACTTACCGCTGTGGCTTGTTTGTCTCTAGCTGCAAAAGTGGAGGAAATCCATGTTCCGCTTCTTTTAGACTTGCAAGTGCGTATCAAATCTTCAATCTGTGTGTTTGCTACAATGTCCTGTTTGTGTCTTTCGAACTCATCCATTTCCAAGTTGTTAAGGTTGATTCCTAAGTGTTTATCTGTGTGTTTTAGGTTGAGGAATCAAAATATGTTTTTGAAGCCAAGACTATCAAGAGAATGGAGCTTCTGGTGCTGTCTACTCTTCGATGGAGGATGAATCTGGTGACCCCGATTTCATTTTTTGATTACATTGTGAGGAGAATAGGATTAAAAAACCACTTGCCCTTGGAATTTTTATGTAGATGCGAACGCCTGGTTCTGTCCGTCATTGCAGGTAAGCCATTTAGCAGCTATTTTATCTCGTTGCTGATTACTAACTTGGTTGAATCGAATGTTTTTCCTGTGAAGAACTTTACTTTTGACTTAAATGGCCTCAAACTTTTTTCCCTAAACCGGATTATCTTAATTGGATTTTGTTTCAGATTCAAGGTTCATGCATTATCTGCCCTCCACATTAGCTACTGCAACCATGCTGCATGTTATTGAGAAGGTTGTGCCATTTAATCAATTGGACTACCAGAATCAGCTTCTTTCTGTGCTCAGAATCAGTGAGGTTTGTGTTTCTTTTGCTTACGATGCCGAGATGCTCTTTATCAGCATTATTCGCTCTTTATCAGCATTATTCATAGTTCCTCCGTAAAAGTTTGGCCTCCTAACCAACTTAAATCTGTTGATTAAATGTTTACAGTATAAAGTGAAAGAGTGTTATGAGGACATTCTAGAGGTTTCAGGCAGCAAATATCGAACCTGCAAACGCAAGCATCCATCCACCCCAAGCAGCCAAAATGGTGTCGTAGATACATTTTTCAGTTCTGATAATTCAAATGACTCTTGGGCTATGGCATCATCTGTTGGCTCAAATGACTCTTGGGCCATGGCATCATCTGTCTCATCATCACCAACATCATGTTTCAAGAGAAGCAGAGCACAGGACCAGCAGATGCGGTTGCCATCACTAAATCGTATGTTTGTGGATGTTCTTAGCAGTCCTCATTAATCTCTGCTAGACTTGTTGTCTCCTATAAAACATATAAGTTCCATCCTTTTGCATCATTGTTGCTGAATTTGTTCTTAAGGTGCAATCATCTTTGGTTCATGGATTATCGATACATTTCTGGTTAAATATTTTAAAGTTGACTCCATTCTTGGATAAAGTTTGAAATTCTCCTCGTGTTCTTTTTGTTTGAGAATGCAATGAACAGGCAGGTGTGATTTCCCTCTTCTTTTGCATGCATAGGTTTTTTAATTTTTCCCTACATATTTAGATAATCATTTAAATGAGATAGCAGTTCAGCTGTTAGAGCTTCAAAATATCTTGCCTATTGTTTGATGTTATGAATATGCCAATTTGACTAATTGTGAGAAACTGAGAATCTCAGTTAGAGTTGAAGAACCGACCTTTTATGTGCATTTTTGACAGTACAATTTGAGAACCTGAGATGAGCCATGGATGAAAGATAAATTGCTGTATAAGTTGCAATTGGACAGAAGTACTATCTGAAGTGGTTATATTTCACATGCCCAATTGTCTTAGGCAAAAAATTGTTTCTCTTTCTGAATATTAATTCATTCAAATGATTACCTTGAGCTGTTATGCTTTTTGCTTCATCTTCTCTAGTTGGGAACATTACCATACACTAGAAATCATTTGGTTAAAGAATGTTGCATAGACCTTGATTAAAACTCTATTGACTTAAACTACCATGAATTTATCGTCACCATTACCTTTCATTTCTTCTCTACCTGCCATGTTTGTTTGAGATCTCTCTCAGATCATTTGAAATTCGAGTTTCATAAGCCCTTAACCACTAAGGAATTTATATATACCTTGGTATGTTGTCGGGTTGATGTTTGATAATCCAATATTATGTCAAGAAGGGTCCAAATTCAAATGATCGCAGACCTTTTCTGCGAAGTCTATACAAGTCTAATAAGTTCCACAATAGTTTCCTACCCCCTCTCTGTGACTTGCCATCTGATTACTTTTGGCTTTTAAGCCTGTGTTAGTTTGTAGGAAACTGTGCTTTTGACATTCTTGCTTATTTTCCATGTGAAACGTGAGAAAAGTAGGAATATCTATTGACGACTTATAGGGGTTTTAGCTAAACACCAATTGTGTATTGAATCCGTGATCCCCTCAATAGCCTGGAAAATGATGGGTGGAGACTTTGAACATATAGGCAGCACAAACAGTCAATTAATTCTGTTTTGCATTTCTTGTATAAGAAAATGATCTGGGAACATTTGGGAGAAGAAGGAAAAGGAGGAATGGCTGATGAGAAAAAGTTTCGCTGTACACGTTTAATCAAAACCTGAGAAGACCAATTGGAATGCATTCAAAATTTGGGACTAATAATATGCATATAGGGGCCATGCGAGACATCTTTCCTGTGGTCCAACTGCCCTGTTTTTGCCTTAAACTTAGTATTGTTTGACCCTTAATGGGTAAACCAATTCATTCTATTCACAATTGGCAAGGAAGCGGGAATAGTTTCAAAACAACAGCTAATATATTTGACCCCACCCAATAGTCCTTCTGTGATGGACACGACATAGTTTTAGATGGTTGAGAAGTTATGGTGATAATGCAGACATTGCATTTTCAGGAAGACCATGAACTGAACATTTAATACTTGGGTCCTTAACACCTAATAATTCCAGTCACAGGCATTTAGTGATTTCTATTTAGAAGTAGAGTTCTTAAAGTCTACTAAATCACAGACTCAAATGGTTACCTATATTCTAGAAATATATGAAATGTTGCACTTAGCCCTCAAGACATTTCAAAAATATGACCTGTTGCAAAACATAGTATCAATTACACTGATGGATGATTTAAGGTTATGTTTTAGGAGCAACTGGGGAAAGCATGTTTATAAAGATTTCCAGGGCAAGGATACTTAAGTGATTGTGATGGTAGTTTAAAATACGCAAGTCTCTCCCATATAACACATCTTTCTTCTCTTGCTTTGAGATGGCAGGCGTGTAAAAGGGTAAGATAAATTAGGACAAACAAGGTAAAAATATAATTTCACTCAATACACAACAGGTTAAAAGATCAAAATCTGATAAAAGAATACAGCAGGCAGAGTGCACATGACATTCAGTAAATGACAACTTGCAATAGTTGTTGAAAACAGCTAAGAGCTTTGTCCATAATATGGTATATTGGTATGGGAGAAATTGTCAAAAGCTTTAGTACATCTTTGGCTTTTATTTCATCCTGATTCAGAAAGTTGAAGCGTAGAATACAGAGGAAGGAAATTTCTTCAGCAATTGCTTTAGCAACCTATCATCATCCACCTGTCTAATCAAAGCTAGAGGGGGTAATATGAGGCAATGGAACACAAGGTTTTTCTCATCATACATTAGACAACAAAAACTAAGATGCTCAATCTAGAATTATGCTTTCGTGGGCCACATAAGAGGATGTTAATGCTTTTTAACACACTTAAGCTTGGTCACTAGTATACCTGTCAGGTCTCCCCACCATATAGAATTGGAAGCATCAGGAACAAGGGCCCCGCTAGATTCAAGATTTACCTGCTAATTCTGAAAAACTCCAAACTAGTTTTGGTCTGGTGAGGAAGGGTTTCATATGAATACTGTCTGAGCTTGAACTAATGCAGCCCTGAGATCCTTCCATTTTATTAATTTATCAACCGTACAAATAACTTTTCTTGAACTGAAACAGATGAACATCTACTGTTGCATGAGGTAGGTGCATCATGCCTATTCAAATGCATGAATACGTAAGTTTGGTTTGATTTTAGAGGGGAATAAGAAACACATACACACACAATTGATCAGATCACAATGTCAACGTTAATGAAGTGTATAATTCATAAGGAAAAGATTGGGAGTAAACAGAACTGTGAAAATGACTATTTATAGATGCAACTTCTGCAAATGAGGAGTGAACTTTTTCCTCTATGGAAGCGAAATGGTGAGTTTTGACGGGAGGTGCAAGTTAGGTGGAATGTCTTATTCTACGACTTGCACCAGGGAAAACAAGAAGACCCTGAATTTAGAGAGACACCTGTTACACCTCTTTGATATTTGCAACTCCAAGAAGTTCATTAATCTATCCAACAAAAATCTGTAGTTATTAATCTGTCAGGTCTCTTGGACTATTTTCGTCAACAAATGAAAAATGAACCATACGCTTATACCTACCAAAAACTTGGACATTTATTCCCTTAGCTGTGTCACCAGAATTTCATGGAAGTAGAAATGAAGATCCCCACCACCCCCGCCAAACTCATCAACAGGGTATCTTCAATCCAGAGATTGCTTTGATGCCCTGAAGGCATTTAATGACCACATCTTTGCTCTTCAATGGTGGTAACAGGCAATAATAGCTTGCCTTAGGTACGTAAGTATCAGTACAGCTTCTATGAGTTGTACATGGAACTTAACTAGGACACCTCTAACATCCTGTGTGACTGTCCATTTTTTGAGTAGATAACAAGATGCCAGATTCTTGGATAGGGTTGAGCTTAACCCTTATATACCTCGTGTCAGAATCTTCATTCAAACAGAAGCTGGAGAGATTTATGAACTCAGAGGAGAAATTATCATATTTTTACTGGACTGGACTTCAATGATCATTATGCCTTGCGTACTAAAGACTATCTCCCAATAGTGTAAAACTTAATCAAAGTTCTTTGGCCACTTCCGTTATTACTTGAAAATAATATTTCACATTGGCACTATTCAAATGGTTCGAGGGCAATAATCGTCCGTGTGAAAGTATGTTACACACAGAACTCTGTAGTATAGCTCACAACAATTACTAAAATCCTTATTAGTTGCTGTATTCTGATTCTGTAGCTGTAGGAGTTGTCTGGATTGTGATGAAGGTATTACGCGTGGCTATAAGGATTCCATATCTTCTACGTTTATATGGACTATGCCTGCAACCCGATTAAAAAATCGCTGCTTAGTAATATTCTAGTATGAACCTCAAGGAACAAGTACAAAAGGTGAATAATCTGATCTTCAATCAACTTGCCTTGCTCGAGATATTGCTAGACAGCCAATCAAGACCTTCATAGAGTCCTTGGCCAGCGGTAGCACAAGCAGCTTGGATATACCTATACCATTGATGAAAATACAAGTATCAGAAGAAGAAGAAAATTTTGTCATACAGATCTTGGTTTCTAGAATAGTTGCATTATTAATAGCTTGAGATATCTCAGTTTGAGATGAAACATGGTTGGGAGGAATTGAGCCATGAATATAAGATTATAACATATAGCCAAGTTCAGGTTAGCTTCAGAATCATCATTCAGAAGAATGGATAATCAGAGCTTACCAGCGTCGGCGACGAAGCGAATGCAGACCAAGTTTATCAGTGATCTCTGAGACGCTCATTGCATTTGGAAGGTCTTGCTTGTTGGCAAATACTAGCAGTGTTGCATCACGTAGCTCATCCTAGAACCAACAAGAAAAAAAGAAAGAGAAGTTAGAGCTTATGTGTCATTCAAATCGAGCAGAATTAATATTCTAATTGCAAAGACTAAATTGAAATATATGAACAGGGTTTCTAGGTTGGTATTAGTATATCCACCTCGCTCAGCATCCTATGAAGCTCATCCCTGGCTTCTGAAATCCTTTCCCTGTCGTTACTGTCCACCACAAAAACAAGGCCCTGCGTGTTCTGGAAGTAGTGTCTCCATAATGGTCGAATCTACGAACCCAAAAATCGAAAGAATCACTTTTTATGATTAAACATGCTGAAATTCATGCATTACAGCAACAAATTTTATAATTTCAATCCAAAGGTCAAGCTTTGCATGCCTTATCCTGCCCTCCAACATCCCAGACAGTGAAGCTAACATTTTTGTACTCCACAGTTTCAACGTTGAATCCTGACGCGAACAAACTAGGGATTAGAGCAACAAACACACTTCTTCTTAGCTATGAAACTCTGGTTAGGGTTTTAAAAGATCAAGCTTGCTCAGAAAATGCTCCTCTCCTTAAGAGTATCAAGAAATTCTTATTTGTGGAACATCAGATATAACGTGAATAAAGGTGGTCTAATAATTTACACTGAGTTGGTAATTCGCAAGTCTTTCATCGAACAAATTAAATATAGAGGGGAACAAATTCATTTTCATTATCCTGCACACTGGCTTAAAGATTAGATATTAGTTATTACCGATGGTAGGTATAGTAGTAACAATCTCTCCAAGTTTCAGCTTGTAGAGGATGGTTGTTTTCCCAGCAGCATCAAGACCCACCATCAGAATCCTCATTTCTTTCTTTGCAAACAGCATTTTCACGAACCTAGATATTGCCAAGC
The DNA here is from genome assembly GCA_025629785.1 of Erythroxylum oxycarpum. Classification (NCBI taxonomy): domain Eukaryota; kingdom Viridiplantae; phylum Streptophyta; class Magnoliopsida; order Malpighiales; family Erythroxylaceae; genus Erythroxylum; species Erythroxylum oxycarpum. The sequence continues at coordinate 4,771,715 of JAOTAZ010000220.1, read as the reverse complement.
CCATTTCTTTGCCTAGTTCAAGCAGAAATTATGTGCAGAAACCAAATGTTGTGGATTAAAATCAACTGAACTTAATGAAGTAAGGAAGAGAAGAGAAGGGTTGAATTAGTATACCTTGTGAATTGAAAGGAACAACAACTGAAGCAAAAGATCTAATGGTACATAAGCAATAGAAAAGAGCCCCAGTGCATGAGGTGGAAAAGGCATCAGGTTCTTTTGAAGGATATAGAAGAATAAAGGAAGGAAACCTTTTTTTAGCTTTCGGTTGAGGTTATTCTCAAACTTTGACATGGACTTCTACATCAAAGGGGAAAAGTGGCTGCAACCAGAAAATAATTAATTAACTGAGGATTTTTGCATGGCATAACTAGTCTACTTGCAAAATTATCTGTTGCTTTGACATACATTTTTCGTTCCATTTTCGTTTTTTAGACAAGAACTCTCCATACTAGAATCAGAAAAAATGGGCAACTTGATCTATTGACTGTTCTTCCCTCTGAATTTTTAAGTTCCTGAAGTAAAATCTGACAACTTTTTTCGTTTGGTTTTAGCATTTGATACAACTTGGCCGGAGGAATTCCAGAAGTAAAATCCGACAAGGTGAATGATCAGTGTATTTCAACTTGGAAACACTTTTCGGTATGGAACCAAGAATACATCCTCAGATAAATCAGTAAGTCACAAGAGGTGACCCACTGCAATGGACATCAGTAGCATCAGAAAGCCTTTGCCTTGGGTGATAATGTTGTGATGCCAACAGCATCAACGTCAAGATTCACCGTATTTTTTTTCTTATGAGCATCATAATTCATCTTTTCCTCTGACACCTCGGTGTTACTATTTGGCGCGAAAAATTACCTGATTTTTTCAACACTCGGCAGCGGAGCGTGAAACTTCCGCTTCATTCTGCTGAAGAGAGACCATGGCTTTAGCTTCTGTGACCACTGATACATCATCATCAGTAGCATACATAATTCTTTTGATTGCTCCAACAACCTTAAAGAGAATTAAATCAGAGACTAATACTTGTTATAGAATTCAACTTAATTTGCATGTAGACAATCTACTCATATTCCTATAGTAGTTGGGTGATTTAACATTAAAAAGAATACGGTACCATTAGGTTTCTATCTTAAGGCTCTAGCACAGTATCTCAATATCTCTAAGCTTTGTGAAGTAAAAGTCTCTCTCCTTCTCAAGGCTATCAATATTTAGCTTCAATTTTGTGATCTGCGCATCAGCTCATTTGAGACATTCAATATTTAAACAAGATCAATTTTGTTTTTATAATTTGTACCTGATCGTCATACACAAACAAAACTAGGAGGTTTAGAAAGCTTCACAGATTGATTTGAAGGGTTAACTGAGAACACATCATTCCTCCGCGCATTGTGGGAGGACAGTGCTTTAGAAGGGCCGGTGGACCCTTTGGTTGAGCACTGAGATGGAAGGCATTTCTTGCCTGCTTCTTTACCTCCTTTACAAGCATCTCTCCTTTCCAGTGGATTATAGCTAAAGAAAAGATAAGTAGGAAGGTGAAATTTCTCATGCTGCAATGTCATGTATCAATTGTAGTAATGAAAATTCATAATAATCCAACAATGAAAAGATAGCTCTGTTGTCAGGACAATACTACTAGAAATCAAGTCAGTACTTAACAAAACTTCCTTGACCAAGACAAACGATTATCGACTACAAGATTGTACTGAAAAGGCAAGACAATTATGATCCCAAGCAATATCACAAAGTCCAAGTTTATTTTCAACTGAAGATGATACTAATCCAACCCAAATAAGCAAAGCATTTGCTTTGAATTGGCTAAACAACAGATGAAAGCTATAATAGCACAAATATGTTACACGCTTAAAGAGAACTTTTGTAATATAAGATTCGATTGAATGTAACAACCTGCTTGGCAAATTCAAGGAAAATACCAAGATCCAAGCATATAATATAAACAATGATTAAGAATTGAAGGTCATAAAAGGTCTAGTATAATTAGCAGCGGGAAAGGAGGAATAGAGGTTAAAAATTACTTGAGCAAACCTCCATTGACAGTATACTGCTTCATCCATTGAATGAACTCCAAGTTATCAAGTGGCCTTCCTTTAATGAGCTTATTCACCTCAATATGCTGCAACGGAACCACAATCAAATTTCTAAAAAGAGCACGAAAATCAAATCCGATATAGAATTCACTAGAAAACTGTAAATGAACAATACATGGCATGCATCTCATACAAACAATATTTACGTGAGACAAGATACATGCATATTAACCATGCATATACAGCAACGGAAGCGCAACCGAAATAAAATACCTCCAGCCATTGCTCCACCGATGATCCTCAACATCTCTGTGTTTGAATCTTCTAGCCTCTCCCTTTAGCACGTTCGATGGTGTATTGCTTGTGCTATGTGAAGATAGGGACCCAAAACAACGTTTTAAAACCTTTTTTAACACCTCTGCCTATCATAGAGGAGGTAACTCGGTAAAGCATGGGCGTTAACGTGTGCGTGTGTAAGGGTTAATGCATTAAATGGACCACACTATCAACAGTAGGAAGGTTAGGTAGATTTTTTTTAAAAAAATCTTACATTCTCCCACTTGGTCCATTTAACCCAACACAAACATAACAAAAAATCAAATATATGAATCATGGCGATAGGTCCTCTTATAGTGAGTATTATCTTCCATGTATTACATATGTAAAATTTCTCATTACTAGCTCTCAAACTTAATGAATAAACCATATATTTATTCTAGGTCCAAATTAAATGACATTTCTCAAGATCAATCAAAATATGTGTGCTCAAAACATATGAGAAAATATCAAATTAAATAAGAGTTCCATTAAAGCAACAAATGTACAACAAAAATCACATTATAACCAAGTCTCATTTGTACTACGTAATCCTTAAACTGCTTAGGTGGCATGCCTTTAGTTAAAGGATCCGCAATCATCAAATCAATGCTAATGTGCTCTATGACAACTTTCCTTTCCTTAACACGTTCTCTTATAGCTAAATACTTAATGTCGATATGCTTACTTCGACTTTTACCCTTGTTATTTTTTGCCATAAAGACCGCAGCGGAGTTGTCGCAATACAACCTTAATAGCTTAGAAATTGAATCAACAACTCTAAGCTCAGATATGAAACTCTTCAACCATACACCAAACGAGGTGGCCTCAAAACATGATACGAACTCAGTCTCCATAATGGAAATAGCAATCAGGGTCTGCTTGACATTTCTCTAAGATACAACTCCACTAGTTAGCATGAAAATATAACCAGATGTTGATTTCCTTAAATCAATGCAGCTAGCAAAATCTGAATCGGAGTATCCAACTACTTCCAAGTTCTCAATTCGCCTGTACAAAAGCATGTAGTCCTTTGTGCCCTAAAGATATCTCATAACCTTCTTCGCAGCTTTTCAGTGGTCAATACCTGGATTACTCTGATATCTTCCTAACATTCCAACAGCATATGCGATGTTAGGTCGGGTCATACATAAGGCTTCCAACAGCTAAAGCATATGGAATGTTCTTCATGTGTTCCCGCTCAAAATCATCCTTCGGCCATTGAATCAAAATGAATCTATCACCCTTCACTATAGGTGCTACACTTGGTACACAATCTTTCATCCAAAATCTCTAAAACTTTGTTGATATAGGTCTCTTGAGACAAATCCAAAATACCTCGAGATCTTTCTCTATGGATCTTGATGCTAATGATATAAGATGTCTCACCTATATTTTTCATATCAAAATTCTTTAAGAGAAATTATTTCACCTCATATAGTAAACCCTTATCATTAGTCGCAAATAAAATGTCATCCACGTATAACACAAGAAAACTGTAGGGATAAGTCGACTTGTATAGAGATGTAAGTCGCCTTATGCCAGTTCGGTGCTAACAAGTCGACTTGTGTACC
>JAOTAZ010000220.1:4694399-4705311 GCA_025629785.1 Erythroxylum oxycarpum | reverse complement strand
ATTACTGAATTTTTTTTAGTAGGGGAAAAATATTTAAAGTACTCTTATATTACTGAATTAAATTAATGGGAGCAAAATTTTATTTTATTTTATGAGATCAAACCTTAAAATAATAATATTTTTATATGAAATTTTTTGAACCCCTACTTGCCCACAATGTGCATCTGTCCCTGGTTGCTGAGGACATCCCATAAACTGCTTTTAAGACACATTCAAGTCATTATGAGTGACTCGTGATGCCATTCGGGTTAACTAATGCACCCACGACATTTTAAGCGACAATGAACTCTATTTTTAAACCTTTCTTGCTATAGTATGTGTTGGTGTTTTTCGATGATATCTTAATTTACAGTAAGACATGGGAAAGTCATTTACAACATTTACATAACGTTTTTTATAAGCTAAACAGTACATGTTCTTTATCATCGGGGACAAATGTAGCTTTGGCAAGAATTATATTGATTACCTGGGCCACATTATTTCTAAAGAAGGTGTGTCGATGGATGACAAGAAGGTCAATGGTGTCCTCAACTGGCCATTTCCAAGGAATGTGAAACAACTCTGTGGGTTCCTTGGACTTGCTGGGTATTACCTCAGATTTATCAATAATTTTGGCAAAATAGCTGTCCCTCACTCAATTGCTAAAGAAGATGCTTCTCAATGGGATGTAATTGCTCAGACAACTTTCGAAAATCTCAAGGAAGCATTGACTCAAGCTCCTGCACTTCGTTTACTAGATTTTGACAAGATAATCGTGCTGGAGGTGGGTGCTTCTGGCTCAGGTATTGGTGCTATGCTTATGCAAGATCATCTTCCGATTGCATATTATAGTAAAACTATGGGACCACGTTACCATGCATTGTCTGTTTATGAAAAAGAACTACTTGCCTTGGTGTGTGCTATAAAACAATGGAGCTCATACTTACTTGGACATGAATTCATCATTTTCACGGACCAAAAGTCTCTGAAATATTTTTTTGGAGCAATCTACAACTATTGAGATGCAAATCTGGGGGTTGAGAAAATTAATGGGTTACTAGTTTTCTATTCAATACAAGAAAGCTCTAAAAATAAAGGAATTGACGCCTTATCTCACAAAACTACACCATCGTCACTCTCTGCATTGTCGGTGGTCAACTCACCGTTGTTGGATCAAGTGAAGGCTAGCTGGCAATCGGACCCTAAGTTGCAACAAATTATCCAACGATTACAAGCCAACCCCCATAACTCATCTAAGTACTCATGGGACAATAATATACTCAAATGCAACTGTAAACTTGTAATTGGTGATGACAAAATGCTTAAGCAGCAAATGATGGAGGTATATCACAACTCACCGTGAGGAAGTCATTCAGGGCATGATACAACTTATCAGAGGCTGCGGGAAGCTTTTTACTGGAAGGGAATGCAACAAGACGTTAAGGATTATGTGAAAAAGTGTACCATTTGTCAACGCAACAAGCCAGAATTAATTAAATATCCTGGAACTTTACATCCATTATCGATTCCAAGGGGTGCATGGCAGGACATTTCACTTGATTTTGTTGTGGGATTACCTCGTTCTAATGTGAAAAGCATTATTCTTGTTGTAGTTAATTGGTTCACAAAATACGCTCATTTTATTTCTCTAAAGGGACCAATTATAGTGACTTTAGTTGCTAAGAAATTTATGGATGTAGTGGTCCGTCTCCACGGTTGGCCCCACACTATCATCTCTGATCGTGACCTAATCTTCGTATCTTTATTTTGAGATAAACTTTTCTCGATACAAGGTGTTAAACTCCTTAAATCCATTGCTTACCATCCGCAAACAGATGGCCAAACGGAGGTTATCAACAAAGTCTTAGTGTGTTTTTTAAGAAGTGCAACAGGGGAGACCCCTAGGAAGTCGGATAACTAGTTGTCTCTTGCAGAATACTGGTACAATGCTAAATACCATTCAGCCATTGGGATGACGCCTTTCTTGGCTTTGCATGGTTACTCTCCTAACAGTGGTGATCAGTACCTGGCAGGATCCTCTGTTATAGACTTGGTGGATAGGGAACTTCGAACACGTGAGCAAATCTCAACCATATTAAGGAAAAACTTAACCAATGCTCAAGCTCGCATGAAGAAACAAGTTGATACAAAACGGGTGGAATGTACTTTTCAAGTTAGAGACTGTGTATATCTCAAGATGCAACCTTATCGCCAATCAACCATACCAAACCAAGCATTTCATAAATTGTTTGCCAATTATTATGACCCTTTTGAAGTCATTAAAAAAAAATCAGAGATATCGCATACAAGTTAGATTTACCTCTCGGATCTAAAATGCATGGTGTCTTTCATGTGTCACTCCTCAGACAACACCATGGCACAAAAACACCATCTTCTATTTTGCCTATCATAGACAAAGATGGAACAGTGACCCTCCAACCAGAGGCTACCTTGGACGGGGAAATGGTTAAAAAGAAGGGATGTGCTGTTATAGAGGTGTTGATTAAGTAGGCTCATGCTTCTCCAGAGGATGCTTCATAGGTTGAATACCACAAGTTTGCTCGGTAATTTCCAAATTTCATAGCCACTGTCAACCCTACAGGTCCTCCTTAAGGACAAGTACGTTGTTACAGTGTTCCAAACAAAGGTTTTATTAAAAATAACATTTTATTAAAGTTACACTAAGAGTCTCTAAATCACATGTATTGTTTTATCATTTCCTTTACGTATGGTTCGCATGGCTAAGTGTAAGAACATCATGTGTTGAGTTTGTTTGGTTGTTGAAAGTCATTGTTGAGTCTGTTAGGTTGTGCCTTAGGGGACAATATATATCATGGGTAAGGATTATTGGGAGTATCCTAATTCAGGGGTCTTCTTCTCTATAGAAGGGGATATATCTTTAATACAACTACAATTTCCTCGGTTTATCCATTTCTACACTTTCTGTTTCCACTGTTACATATGCCAAAACAAACCGGTGCTAAATGCGAGTGCACAACCATTATGCTTCCACGAATAAAATACGCCACAAACTTGATGCAATAGTCTCAGTTCTAAACTTCAAAGAGGAAAGCAATATGTATAACTTCCATATCAATTACATCTTCAATGTGACTAATGCACATCTAATCCAATTATGTGAGGTTGGGAGTAACAGGTTTCAACAACTAATCCTTGAAAGTGTGAAAGAATACTAATGGTACAACAAGAAGCCCGATACCTAGCCAAGTGATGGGTAGGGCAGGGATTTCATGAAACTGCTTACTCATCTTTCACTTTGCCTTTATCTTCAGGAACTTTAGGCCCATCATATGCAGAAACGAAGAGAGTACTTTGATTCTTCTGCAAAAATCTGCAAGATGAAGAAAACAATGTTCTCTTAGAATAAAATGGTGCGTTTGACACAAAATTAAGTACAGAGCTATTACCATAATGCTGGAAAAAGATGAGATTTCTGATAAAAAAATTAGAGTAGAAAACAATATTTTATTGTCTCAAAGGCAACTTTGAATGTTTTTTTTTTTTTGAAAAAGGGAAATTGGTATAAATATAGAAACAAAATTACAAGGTCATCAAAAGGAAAAACTCAATATATACAACACAGGAGAAGAGCCAGCAGAAAAAACCAGCTACCACATCAGAATGAGCCTAAACAGAACCTCCATCTAGCAACTATAAACTTTGAATGTTACCAGCCTCTACTTGATACTGGTTGCAACGCCAATAAAATTGCTTTCTGCTCAGTTGAAACAGCAGCAGCAGCACTGTTTCTAATTATGTTTACCAGACCATTGCACATACGAATCTCAAAGATCATTAAGTTAAACAAACATTAAAGCATATAGTGACTGCATTTAAACAGAACTCAGCCAAATAACTGCTAGGACAGAGATAGCCTCATCAACTGCTAAATGCTTTTGATTTATGAAGCAACCAAAAGGAAGTGATAAAAAATGTGGTTTTGAAAAGTTATTCAGTCAGGATAGGCAAAAGTTCCCCAAACTCGTTCATGTAATCATGACTTCAAGGCACAGGGAAGCAAAAAAGCTATTACTTTGTTTCCTTCCATAGTTAACTCATACTTTGCATTTGAATTCTGATGATTAAGGAGAAAAGGAATAGATGAAGGCACGTGCAATCTGCTTTAATCTTTCAAAAAGAATTTGTGATCTCAAATTTCTATAAAAAAGCAAAAGATTGGTAAGTGAATATGCAGGGATTGAGTTGATACTTGAGAAAGTCAAGAAACATCTGCTGCATGCAGGTCATCGTGTCTTCTTCAATGCGCACATGTTTCAATAGCTCAGGCAATTTAACTGCAAAGAAACAAAGTAATCATAAAGAGTAGATTAGCAACCTACATGCATTATGATTCATAAACATAAAAGAAAAGGCAATGAGCTTAGATTCCCTATAGTGGTAACATGGATAAAGCACTAGGTTGTAAACATACCAAAGAGGCGAAGTAAATGTTCTGCACCATATACAGTTGAAGGGGATTCATCATTTTTGACAGAGTCATGAAACTGTTGGCGCTCTTTGCTATATAGGAGCATCACTGCTAATGCCTTATCAAAGTAGCATCTTATGCCCTTCAAAATTTCTCCAACTGAATCAGTCATCCTATAACAAACAAAACAACTATCTATTAACCTATTATCAGCGGAGCAATGATATTTGCTGTACGTCTATGTTATTAACATGTACGCACAACCAACTTTCTAACTTTCTAATGCTTATCTTAAATTAATGAAAAGTTGATCTTTGTAATGCTTTATTGACATAAATTTTAATATTTCAAAGTTTGCATTATGAGAGACTCATTCACACCTAGTAACATATCTGCATTTCCTATCCCAATACCCAGAGACCAACTTCCCAACCCAAACTAATTATTAGTTTTCAGATATTCTGAATTATCGCCAAGCAGGTCTTATCTTTACCTGCTCCTGGTTCTCATCTAATACATATCCGTTCATATGGTAGAAACCATCCAATGCAGAATGATCACTACTCTGAACACATATTTTCATCAGTTGGGCATTGCATTTTGTCATATTCCAACAATTCTTGGGCTTTATTAGAAGGTTGTGCACAACTAATTCTGATATCACTTATATCCATTATTAAAACTATATGATAATGCGCCCAGCATTGACCACTGAAACAAATAGGAGTCTTCAGATAAGATTCCACATCACGAGAAGCATTGGGACAAAAAGATGTGTTTCAAAATTGATTAATCCAATTTGAGCATGAAATGAATCTAAAACTTACATGCCATCCTTCTTTGATCTGTAATCTAAGTACCTCATCAGAACATCATCCACGTTAGGTGATCGAGGAAGTTTTACAAGCTGCATAAAGAAAATTTTCACACCACATCAGGATTCTACATTATCACATATGGCAGTAAACTTGCCTAAAATTACATACGAAACTTGCAAAAGCAGATTTGGTCAAACTTTTTTTAACATTTGGTAATTGCCAGCATCTTTAGGGATCATAAATTATAAAGTTGTTGCTAGATTGCAATACTGAAAAACCCTAGATTCATGGCTTCTCCTCTTGCTAATGTAACTAAATTAATATGTTTCAAACAAAGTGATTCCAAGAAGATTAAAAAAAGAAAAAGAAAAAGATGATCTGCCATTCATTATGGTTGCTTGCCTTATCCTGCTGGTTGACAAATTCCCAATCATCAACAAGTTGCTTCTTCAAAGTTGATGGAATTTGCATCTTGATACGCTTTTCAGTCACATCCTTCTGACAATTTGACGGGAGAAATAAAGCATAAAGGTTCAAGAAGATTCGAGAGAAGCATTTAAAAGAATGCAGATATGTGCCTAAAGGCATCTGTGATTCTTCTTCATTTAACTTTGTAAAGTTTGCTATTATACATCAGGTGTTCAAGCCGAACGGGCTTATAATTAATGGAAATAAATTGTGCACCAAGAGATACAACAGGTTAAAACCCCTGCATTCAATTAATACTTCAGAATTGAAAGCAAGCATGTTAAAGCGTCACATAAATCAGGTTCAAGCCAGACCTCAATGCTCGAGTCACCCTTGCGCTTCTTCGCTTTTGTCACTATAAAGAAATATTTTTAAACTATGAGACTAAAGTAATTCATCCTGACAGGAATATTATTGAAAACATGAATGGAGATAAACCACAAAAGAAAGGAACACCTGAGGCTTTTAAGAGCATGAAGTTAAGGTTACTCATAGAAAAGTTATAAGTCATCAATGAGTGCCCTAATGCTTTGGCCATCAAAAAAGTAGGAGCCACATGATACTTCATGAAACAAATTAGCATATAAAATCATATGCATTTAGATAGTATGAGATTTGGTGTAAGAGATATCAAATAACCACACTGAAACACTGAGCTCCATCAGAGTCAATATGTTATTGGTTAAGGAAATGCTAGACGAAAGAACTTCGGTTAACGATGAAAAGTAAGAACATAATTGTATTTGCTCCCCGGTAGAAAACTGAATTTAATTCAGTTTCAACAGGATCTATGCCTAACCAATAATGATAAAAGTGAACAAGGAAGGGGAATAATGAGGATAAAACACCTAACGAAATACAGATATTATCTAAAGTAACAAAATAAAGAGAATATGAACACCAGTAAAGCGTGGAAAGGATTTGTAAAGATAGCAAACCATTGGGTTTGGAATCTTCCTTCTCCATTTTAACGTCTGCAAAAATAAAACAAGTAGTATTATCGCAAATGAACGAGCTAACAAATTAATTGCATTTCACACATCTTTGCAGGCTAAATTCTTCAAATTAAGAAAATATATTTTTGATGATGATTGGATGACAATCATCAAAATTGAAGAAACTTGCGTGCAGCCAGGCAGTTCTATGGGATATGGAAGAAACGAGCAACTTGTAAATAGCCAATTACCAGTTAACAGATTAGGATACTTTCCAGATACCATATCAAATCCCAGAAAGGCATGCTCACAACAGAAAATAACCAGTTCAGACAGAAAGCAAAATGAAAAGCATCCCAACCATTGTTCTAATATCTAACTTAAACAATGTGGTGGGCAAATATATGTGCAAATTACTGATATTTCCAGACAACAACTTAGCATGACTTCAGGCCATTATCCAGAGCAATTAGCTAAGCAAAAGCCAATAGATGCAACTTTTAAAGTCAACCCGAGGTGACCGCTTCAAGCAGTGATAAGCATGTTTGTCACAACTACCTCTTTAAATCTGGTTTATATCTACCGGTATCTTCAGAATTGCAAAAGTCATCAAGATAAAAAATAAAAGTGCTTCTGAACGGTACAATCCCTATACTGATTTCTTGATAAAAGGATCTCCACAATGTCATTGTTGATTTGAAGTAGATTTTTTCAAAACGAAATGTTAAATACAAATCTAGACATATATTTTATGTAAATGGCAGTGTCCATATCAATTTGACAGATGGCTAATCAAAAAGATTATTTAGAGTTATGATGAAATGCATAAAAAAAGCTTTGATCACAAGGATCCGTCCAGTATAACAACTGTCACTGTCACTTCACTATATCAATGATTTATTATAAGAGACAATCCCCAGGGGTGAGGTAAGAGACAATCTCTAAGCTGACTGTCCTGGACTAGAGAATTAGTCATCTACTTCCAATCTAGTAAAAGAAAAAAATTTTAAAAAGATTATGATATTCACAATTTACATGAAGATACCCAAATATGAGATGAACAAAACTAGCATAAGAACCTGAATTTTAACGTTTAAGCCTTAAGTAGGCAGTTATATTAATTCAAATATCATATACACACAGATATAAAACAACTTACCAGTAGAAATCTTTGGCTTAGTTTGAGCAGCACGTCCAAACTTTGATGTCTTGTCTACACCTAGATTATTCACAAGAGCCTGCTGTTTCTTCACGTTCTCTTCAGTATGTTTCAATAGCCTGTCTGTGGCTACCCATTCGTCCCAACTGTTGGCAATATGTCCAAGCCATAGTAATGATTTCTGTATTCCTTTTTTAAACAAAGGCATACTTATTAATGAAAGAATGTTCCCAGTATGAAACACAAAATTTCTAGGAAACCTTCAGACTGCTCTTTGATTGGCAGTTAATTCCTAAAAGCAACAAGAAGTGGAGCACTTCCACCAAACAAAAAATAGCAAATTCATAAAGAGATCCCAACAAATCTCATTGACAGCTAGCAAACTTGCTGAATATCCTATTAAAGTTGAAAGGGTTTATCTTTAGCAGTAGTTTCATTCCCCAACTTCTTCTCAAAGGTCCAGAGATAAAATCTTCAGATTAAGTTTAAAGGTTTAGCTATCCAAATAGGGATATCAAGGAACCCAAGTATATAACTATAGCTACTATAGCTATATTTACTTGTAAAACAAAGAATAGTAAAAAAAAAAATCACAAGTATTCTTTTGTCTAGTGACTAACTATTTCGGTAGTATGGACTGAATTTTTATCACCTCAGCAGTTTCCGTATTCTTGTTATAATCTTGGTCACTTAAACTGCCAATTTAATTCTTCTTCCACCAACCTTCAACTTTTAGATTTATGAGTTTTCTTTAATGCTTTTGAACTTTAGAATTAATGTAATTTGATATGTCCAGTAAAAGTCTCAAAGATCAACTGACATTACAAAACTAAAGCCGTCAAAATATTGAAACTAGAAATTAGTCACGCTAAAATACCCTTTGGTCAACCTTAAGAATAACACACAAAAAGGGACTCATCTTTGCTGTGGTTTGGAACATGCAAAAAGCACAACCACCTTAAAGGCCTATATCACAAAAGGCAGGACTCTATGTAATTCTAGTAACAGTTCTTCTAAAAGCATTGGTGGTGAGCAAGATGTGCTTGCGTCTCAAACTTTTAATGTTCTTCTAACTTTCCAGATAGTCAGATAGATAGTAGCAGTAAGACACCTATTGTATTGTTCCACAACAAAATATCTAATTTTACATAGTGCAGCCTGTATTGAAAAGTACTAAAGCTTGAGCTTCTAATTACTTGGACGCATTATAGAAAATCAAACTCCAAAATCCTGCATTCTGTGCTTCATAAAGTGATGACTCTAGGAATGATCATATAGAAGTGAACAGAGTAAAAGATATTCATCTGAAAAGAAAAACTTAAGTGCATAGAATATACAGGTACTTACTTTTTATTCCAACCCTGCAAAACAGGAAATTGCACATCAGTTGACAGGATAAGAATAACATTAATTGATAAATCAATAGGTTATTACTAGATCAGTGGCAATTCAAAATAGAAACTCAATAAGATAGTTTAAAATCATACAAAGATCACACTAAAATCTAGAGAAAGAGCTCACAAGATAGTGAACAAAATATCTCCATTCCTTCTTCCGGCATTCAACTTTTTGAACCTGAAAAGTACAAGTGCACAAGGAAACTTAACATTCAATGCTGCAAAAACAGACACTCAATTACCGAAGAAGTTAAATTGTAACATTGAAATTCACTGCAAAGTCTTCACAACTAACCTTCAACAATCGCTATCTACAACCTAACTTGGCTGCTACATATTTCAATCTACGGATGAAGTTCTGACCAATATCATAGATTTCAAGTAATCGAACCTTGAAACTTAAATTATCACAGATTCCAAGCAATTGAACCTTGAAACTCAAATTAAACACATAAAAGCCAAAATAACAAACACGATTATTCTCAACAATCACTACCCACAGCCTTGAACTTGCCTGCAACTGAACCCAATCTACAGCAACCATTCCCATCAATGTCATATATTTCAAAGCAATTGAAGTTTGAAAGTCAAATTAAACAGTGAAAAACCCAGAATATCGAACATAATAATCATAATACTCGTTGACCACAACCTTGAGCTCGCCTGCAACATAACTCAATTTAAACTAACATTTCAGTTTAATATCACAGATCTCAAAGCTATTGAAGTTAGAAAATGAATTTAACCAGTAAAAATACAAAAATGTCAAACACGACAATCTAATACTCACTATCGTGCAACAGACCTCAATCTACAGTAACCGTTGCGATAAACATCACATATTCCAAAGCAATTGAACTTTGAAATGCAAATTAATCGAAAATCCAAAATATCACAAAAAAGAGAAAGGCACAATCCACATAAAATAGTGTATATACGTTTGGAGCGCGACAGACATTGGCTACTTAGATGGCTGGTGTGACTGAGAGAGGAAGTGAGACATACATAGGTAAATATGAGTAAATATATAATATAAACGTGCCTTGGCTTCGTAGATGCGGGGACCGTGATAAGCAAGGACGCGTTCACCCTCAGTGAAGAGGCCGGTGATGGAAGGGGCAGCGTCGCCGCTGGAGGTTTCTGCGTCGCTTCCAGAATCTTCCTTCGATGAACTTCCCATTCCTTCTAACCGACACTGATTCAGAGAGAGTATGCCAGAAATAAGAGCGAAGATATTATTCTCCGGCGTGTCGGGAGAGTTTGTCGAGTTTTGAAATGAAATCAAGTGGGAATGTGGTCTTCTGCAAAACCAACACACACTTTATGCTATCCAGCTTTTGAAAAAAAAAACAAGTCTGCAACATTTAATTTAATTTAATGGCATTTGAATTTGCATCGATCCCTGTTTAATATAATAAATTAAGGAAAATAATTTACTCCTAAAATTATGAATCATTTAAATATTTTAAAACAATAACAAATCTATCGTGCCATATTCTAAAATGATAGGCTTTTAGATAAATATTTTGATTAGTAAAGAATATATAAATTATAATATTTTCGCATTATTATGATAGAATTTTATAAATATATTAAATAAGTTATTTCATACACCTAATAATTTATAAATTACATATTTAACGAATTGTATGCTTCTATCTATCATCTTTTAAATTATTATAGTAAAAATAATGCTTATCTTGATT
>JAOTAZ010000220.1:4662037-4675061 GCA_025629785.1 Erythroxylum oxycarpum | reverse complement strand
AAATAGAAGTGTGACAATTATATTAGAAATTAATTGACAAATGGACAAATTATGGAGTGACAAATGGATAAAATCATATGTAACATGTGGACCTATAGTTATGAGACAAATGGTAGTTTATCTAGTGGACAAGTGGAAGACATACATTGGAGACATGTCTTAAAGTACTAATGAAATACCTAGGCAAAAAAAAATATTCTGTAGTTGTTTTCCTTGGTTTCACCGAAACCATCTACATCATTTTCCTTCTTATTTGCTCTCCCCATTTCTGGAATTTTGCTGAAGTATAAACCAAGTAAGTTACATTGATGTTTTAATATATGCATGCATGAATGGTGTATGTTTTCATGCTTGTGGATCAATACATGAGTGGTTGTTGTTGGAAGAAGAGTTTCAGTAATAGAGGCAAAACGAAAATAAGTAGAAAGTGAAGGTGAGATTTTTTATTTTGATGATTAAGTATGAACCTTGGATTTTTATTTTTTGTTAGTTGTTGAGCTGAAAGGAGAGTAAGGAAAGCTGGTTTATGTAATGGATGTAGTAGATATGAAGTGTAAAAGTGGAATAGTGGAGAAAAAATGGGTTTGCGGTGGAGAAGATGGCCTGCGTTCTAGAGAGAGAAAAGATGATGTAGTTCCTTGTATAAGTTTATGAACAAAGTATTTCATTGAACAGCCTTGAGTCTTTTGCCTATACTTTTTCATCCGAACTCCAAACAACTTGAAACTTAGAGCAATGGATTCCTAAGACATTCTTCTTTCTCTCCATAAAAATTTAGAGTTATCTGAATTGATTTGAAAGTGATTGATAGGATGAAAGTGTGGAAGTCTGCTAGAATGTTATGAACTGGAAATTTTCATGAACATGCTTCAGCTTTCTAATTATAACGTGAGCTATGAATGCATTGATTGTTGATTCATATTAAACTAGAGACATATTTCTACAACTTTTGTGAAGAAGTTCAATTTTAATTCTATCTCTATGATTTTCAAAATTGGCATGAAACTGAGTTTTAGCTTAGGCTATAGCATTATCAGGGGCAGAAATCATGTCCAGTAGCTTAGGTTGTTATTTGTGCTTTCTCTAATAATCTTTTTGCTCAATCATCTTTATCAGATACATATACTTCTTATTTCAATCATAAAGTTTCATTTTCTAATTCAAACTCAGAACTTAGATTCACTTTCAAATTCTCAGTAAAATTCATAAATTCTGAATCCTCAATTTAGGCTTTGCTAATCTTTTCATATGAAACTGATCTTAAATTTCAATAGCTAATAGTATTTTAATTTGCCCAAAATTTAACTCGACATTCTATGCTTTTTATTGCACTAGGTTTGGTAACCTCAATATCTAAATTTGTGCTATTCCGTTATTGAATTTTCTATTCAATACCTCATATTACAACACTAGCTTTACTAAGAAATACTCATTTTTACAATCCTAATCTTTCAAGCAACTCTATCCATTGCCTAAGTCTCGTATTCGATTCTTTCAAACTCAAAAATTACCTCAAGCTTAAATGATCTGAATATTTATATGTTTAAATCCAAAATGTTTCACTATACATATAATGTCTCCAAGCTCTCAACGCAATTATTATTGCAGCAAGTTCTAAGCATATTCGGAATAATTCAACTCATGAGACTTTAACTGTCTCCATACATGTGAAACCACTTTATTATGTTGCATTAGATTTCATCATAATCTCTGATGTGACACCTCATTATTTACTACATAATCTCCAATTCCGAACAATATAATTAACATTCATCAGTCCATACAATTTACATGTTTTTACTCAAACATTTTTGCCAAAGGGTTAAGATTAGTAAAAACTCCTTAACAACTTCTAGTAGTGTCTAATTTTTAGCTAATTCTAGAAAACTCTGGATCTATTATAAATTCCTTGGAGTTTCTCACTTCATCGTTACCTCTCCTTTCTTTGGGTCTCCCAATATGTCATGTTCGGATACTATATGACCCAACATATTATTTGATCAAGCTAAGATTCACTCTCATTGAACCTGGCATATAATTGTTTCTACCTTCATGATATGTAAGATTTACCTCAAGTATTCAAAATATTCTTCTCAACTTTTCGAATACATTTAATATATCATTAATGATCATAGTCACTAACTGATCTAATTTTGCTTGGATCGCCTTAATCTTTAATACCATAATACTGTTGGGGGCATTTGTTAACCCCAACAAATAGCCAAAACTCAATGTGCCCATGATTAATTCTCGTAATTCCTTAAGTAACTAGTTCTTCAGATAAGGCAACATTATGTCATATTTTTCTTAGTCTCCCAATTGATTTCTTTTCTTGAATGATTTTCTCCATTCATTCGATTTCCTTTGATTTCTCATTGACTTATTCTAATGTCTGTCCATTCATACTAGTTTCTCTAAACATTTCGATTTATTTGCATTCTTAACTTTCTGTGTTGGTAACATATTCATCAAGTCTATTTTGTATCTCCTGTACATATTTGCATAGAATATAATGTAGACCTAAATTCTCCTCACATTAGTAAGAGTGTTGCCTCAAATTCAAGAATCCAATCACATAGTTGGATACTTTACCTCAAACAAAAATGCATACACTCTCAATAGCATATTCTACCTCTTATGCTTGAGCCTCCGACAAAAATGGGACTCCAATATTCACTTTTGATTCATTAAATATTCATCTCTGATTTATTACTCATTAATCATTCCAAAAATAAACTATCTGTCCTGCTTAACCTAATTTAGTGAAATTCTTCTTCGAAAGAAGATTTCTTGGTACTATCATTAATATTGTTCATGTAATCCTTATTAATCAACTGTCTTTATCATTGCTTATCAACCATTCTTAATACCTCAAAAAGATCAATTTCTATCATTTCTTATATGGTCATAATGTTTTATTCATCAAAACTCAATGATGTAGTAGACATGATTACTGTCGCATATGCTTAGGTGTGTATCATTAAGGTCATCCCATTCTATCCTCAAATTTATTTCCAACAAAGCTCCAGTTTACATATATTACACTAATGATACCTGATTTCAATTGATCCTAGACAATATTTCTCTCTTTATTCCTACCCACAATCGGGGTATCCCTTCCACGATTGTGACAGAAACCTATTTTTGTCAGGACACCATCATGCCCTGCACTTTCTTCCACATTTCTTCCTTTTATTCGAATTTATCACACAAAGTAACATCATTTATACTCTCAATCTATCCCCAATTGATCATTATAAGCACTTTCATGTATTATTCTAATTGATCTTAGAACCATGGAAATCATGACCAACAAATATTCAATAAGTCATAGATTACTTCCTATATCATCTCCACACATATAATACATATATGCTCAATATTCTCATTTGTCATAGTGATCCCATTATTAGATATGTACTCACAATAACAAATCAACTTAACCTTGATAACTTTTACATATATCGTTATCATTATCTCTTCTTCCAATTACCATTATATCGCCATACATACATACGTTCGCAATCAATTCGGAATTAAAGATATATAATCATCCTGAAATACTGATCTTAATTTTGTGAACATATTCTTATGCTAAATCATAACTCTTATCACATTTATCAAACAATCATTTCAAGTCCAAGTTTAACCTCTCAAGGTCATAATAAATTTCATTTTCTTTCAACTTAGTTTGTACACATTAAATCTTGTCATTCATATTTATATCACTACTTTCCTTATCATTCTATGATAATATATTCACATTTATATCACATTCGGGGATATATCACCACAGTATAATATTGATGTCATATTCAATAATACATCGCCAATACCAATGTGTTAAATCCATATACTATTTCTCATTTCTAGATATCCACAAATTTTCATTCTGACAGATCATCATTCTTCTCACTAATTTCTATCAGCTTAAACTCTTAACAAATGCTCATGCGTGTGAATTATGAAAATGCGACTCAGACTGGGGATCAGTTGCTATTGCCTGCTATGACATGCCTAAAATTCATGTAACTTGAAACATATTTCGAAAAATGCCCATGTAAGATACTAAATATGGGCTCTGATACCAAATTGTTGTAGCACTCCACTCTCGCAAGACACGTACTCGACATCCTCAGTGATGCCCTAGAACTTGCCCGGTGAGGGTGGCATGCTAGCACAATAAGTCAGTAAAATCTCATTACAAATTTTTTTCTTTTTAAAACAATGCACGCATATGTGGAAATCAATAATCAAATTGGGCCCATTCTTTTCTTTCGTATCAGCAAAATAACATTTCTTATTATTATACTCAAGATCAATCTCATTTACAAACCTTTCTACTTTGGAAATTTATTACATACAGAAATATTCAAATACACATTATACAATAATTGCGGAAGACTCAATTCGATACAAAAATAAGAAATACAAATGCAAACGTGAATGTGAACGCGAACTAATCCCGACCTCTATCGCTTACTCAAATGCAGTGGATATACTCTCATTTGCCTAACGGGGTAACTCTTCTAAGCCTAAAAAAATATTGTAAATTTTGGGTGAATTTTTGAAAACTAAATGAGTGACCATCCTTGATGGCTCACTCAATCATATAACACATACAGTTTATCAATTAATCAATTCATCATATTGAATCACATACATTGCACATTCATTTAAGCATAAATCACATTCAGAAAGCATTCAAACTATTTAAAAATACATATCAATTTATATGCAACGCGCATGAGACTCACTTTCAATTATTATTATTGTGACCGAGTGCCTTTTTATTTAGCCTATATCCCTTAGTGGATATCGAGATGTATCAGATAATGTCTCATATCGGGTACATTCACAATTGAGCCTGAGGCTCTTATCACAGTTTGAGCTTTAAGCTCTTTTTCGATAGCTACTCCGATCACAACAACCTTTATGTTTTATGGAATGAAATGCATCACATTTTCATATTCTTAATCAATCATATGATCAATCCGTCACTCTCACATATCATCGGACCTTAGTCTGACATTCAACATTTAAATTGAGAATCACTTTTTCATTCATATGCATATTCACATTTTTCTTCAAAACTAGGTCCGACAATTAACAATCAAGTCATGTATCACATATTTCATCAAATTCACATACAAGGAGCACTTCAATGTTCTCACATTTATCTAACTCCTCGGACATTCAATTTATGGAAATTATAACAATCACATTCATATTGCAAAATCATTCAATACATCTTACAAACAGAGCAATCAGTAAGTAAGACCATTTAGGTCGACTCACAATATGCTCCAGATTAGCATTGGCTTCCATGATCCGGAAATGGTTGGATGCGAACATTTTATCTTGTGTATCAACATCATATAATACACATTTACACACATTATTAAATGCAAAAGCATATGAGCATTCAATCACACACATATGTATATGTGTTGTGTATAAGGCATGCTTAATGACAATCCCAAGTATATTATCAAATTTCACATTTTATGTGCATTCTCTTTTTTAGCATTATTTACTTTAATTCCAATTCTCATTCACTTTTACTAGTTACTCATTACTCATCTCCTTTGAATCACAATTACAATCATATGAACATCTTCATTCACATTATACTCATGCCTTAAGTACTTTAATATCATCTATTCATTCACTAAGTTATAACCCCAGTTATCACTTCAAACATATCACACATTAGTCACTTAATTAAGGCATCATTCTAGGTTCATTCCATGTCTCATTTAAGCCTTAATTAAGACCAACTGACCTGTGAATGTCTATTAGACAGATGTCCATGTCGTGAAACGGATTTTTACAGGTCGCTTATAGAAACTTGAATTTTTGACCCTCTAGCCATCAAAATCTCTTCTCGAGGTCTTCATAAAAGTTATAGATCTCAAAGTTCTCTTTAAAACCATATGTAAATAAACCCAATATAAATTCTACAGAAAAAGTTATGCCTCTTGACCCAAAGTATATCCAAGTGCATCCACATTTTTCAGATTCTAATACTTTACTTACTACATTCACTACCTTAAGCTTATCTATCATTTCTAATTCAATTTCTCCTCATTTTCCCATCATTATAACTCCATTTCAACTCAATATCACCTATAAACAAATCATAGTCCATGATTAATCATGAACACTAATAATAGAACATACACATATATACATTCATCATCACCTTCCTACACATATTCAACTTCATTTTCACTTTTATTTCACTTCTAGCTATCACCTTAATTCTTCCCATTTCAAGATACCACATTACTCCCTTTCTTTAACTCTAGACTCATTTTATTTTATCACAAAAATGCCCAAAGAGATTCACATTAATTCATCAAGAAAATAGAACAAAAACTTATTATGTATCTGGTTTTTCTACACTTTTTCCTACAACCAGTACTCAACTTCAAGTCAAAATTTGGAACTCTTAAAGATAGAATTTGAATTCGATTTCTTCAAGAAAAATGTTGCCATATGTCTCTAATTTAATCAAATCAAAAATCATATCATTTGGATACTACAAAACAAGTTATGGCTAAATCACAGATGCATAATCAGTGGAAAATGTTACAACTAACATTTTTCCAGCACACTATAAACACCACTTACTCAATTAATCCAACATTATAACGGTCATTCTATCTTAAAAACATCTCTATAACAACTTATAAATCATTAATCATCATACATGTAAAAGCAAGACATTAATCTAGCCACATTACTCACTCACATTTTTGTATATACCCATCCTTAATTTATGAACATTTAACCTCTAACTATCATCAAATATGCTTCATTCATCAAATTAAGAAGAGTGATGGTTATACTTAATTGTTTGGCTTCAATGTCTTCAAACTTTTCAAGATCTCTCTTAACCCTAGCTTTCTTCTCTCACATGTGTATCATCATTCAAAGGTGGTAAGGTTAAGTCTTTAGTAAGAAATGAAGAAAATAACATGACTAGTGATGGAAGAAAGCAAGGTTCAACTTTGAGGTTAGAGAAGAGAGTAGTATCATATATAGAGAGAAGAATGAAGAAAATGAAGAAGATGGAGGTGAGAGAAGCATGAATCATGTTTAGCAAGTGAAAGACCCAAAATATGGTCTTTCACTTAATAAATTCATAACTTAAACATGTGGTGTAGCAAGTGATACTTGTCACTTGCCACATGTCACTCTCTCAAGGTCTCTTCTTGGTCTTTTGTTAACTAGCCAATTTCTACTCCAATTGTCTCCCAATTTTCAATGACATAAGTCATTAAATCTTAATGTCACATATTAAAATTTCTACTACCATTTGACATTTATTTCTACCACTATTCCTCAATTATTTTGCTATTTGACATTTTTTCTAGTACAAAAATTATCCAAATTTTCATAAATTTTTCCTAGAATTCATCAAAAATTCTAAATGCACTAAATCCACTCTCCAAATCAGTTTTCAACATATAAAAACCAGAATTCTCAATATAATCACATTTATAAACAATTATACCTAGAATGTCAATGAATGCACATACAGTCATTTTAATGTGAGCAAAAACTCAAATTCACGTGCGTGTATGCTAATATTATGCATGAGCATAAAATACAATTTTCTTAATCTCTCATTGATCTCACATGTACTGTATTTTAGGGTTCTAACCCTTAGTATGGAAACGAGATATTACATCTGTAGCCACTTTGACTTCCTTTGTCCTGTCTTTGGCTACTGCTTGCTTGATTTTCACCGACTGATAGTTTGCTTTGCAAGACTTTCTTTAGATTGCCAATATTATCATTCCGGTTCATTCTTTGCTCATGTGCTTGGAGAGAACCAATGAGTTCATTGATCGAAAGTTCTGAGAATCTTTCGATTCTTTAATTGCGGTGACGACTTAATCAAATTTGCGTGTAAACGATCGCAAAAGTTTTTCCATCACTCGAACATCGTCTAGAGTTTCACCGTTTCTTTTCATTTCATTAGTCATTGTTTTCAAACGAGTGACATAAACACCAATATTTTCCGAGCTTTGCACTTTTAGCATTTCGAACTTAGCTTTGACTGATTGAGGACGTACCTTTTTAGCTTTTTCGACCTCTTGGAAAGATTTCTGCAGAATCTCCCATGCTTCCTTTGAAGTCTTTGCATTTGAGATTTTCTCGAACACGGATTCATCAACACCTTGAAAGATAAAGAACAACACCTTCTTATCTTTCTTTCGATTTTCTTTCAATTTCTTTTTCTCGACATCCGATAAGGCCGCTTCGGCAGCTGCATCTACGAGCTCAATATATCCATCTTCAACAACGTCTCATAAATCATGAGAACCGAGCATCACACTCATCTAGATGCTCTAATTCCCATAATTTGTCTTTTCAATTTCGGAACTTGAGGTTGGATCAAGTTGGCCATTGTTTCACTAATTCGTGAACAAACAAACCTTTGCTCTAATACTAGTTGTTGGAAGCTTGATGGGCTCCAAATAAAATCTGAAAAATATTTACTCAAAAAATGTCCTTTTCTCTAAAGCTACGACTCTATTTTTTTCTTACACGTTGCATACATTTTTTTTCTACACAATGTGCTACTGCACTTTTTTTATTTCACTTGATTCATAAATTACAATAGAAGAGAGCTAGCCTTTATATAGGCATCCTAAACCAACATTAACAAACATAGAAGACAATTAGTAAATAGAGGGAATGAGAAGTATCCCCCATATGTGTCCTAAATATAACATATTAACACTAAAACTTTAACACCTCCTAATACATGTGGATTAACATAAACAAAACAACACTCAAACTTTGACAGCTACAATTATAAACTATTAAGCAAATATTTGGAGTTTAGAGCCGTATCAAGCTTTCAACAAATCCTGTTTTGTCGTCTTTACTTGTAGAACTTAGGTTAATAGTTTTCTCTGTTAATATATACAATATCCATACCTGAAAATTTGTCTTTCCTGTTTATATATAGCAGACTGAGCTTATCATTGTTGGATAAAAGCAGCCTTAAAGATCGCATTACTTCATAGTTCTAACATAATATACATTTTTGCAATTTAATACAGAGTTATCTTAAGCGAGCACTACAGAGATGGTATGCATAATCAACTTCCCTGGCTATGCTATTCTACTTAGAACACCACACACAAACTATCGAGCCCCATCGATTTGCAGTTGTGAGAAAATCTCTGCCGCCGATGAGTCAGAATTATCCTCTCTCAAGATTGGCATATCATCCGTCTCCATTGGCAGGATCATAGAAGGAAAGGTTTGAACATTAGGCAATGACAAAGTAGCTGAAGTATCATTTCTGCTGCACTCCTGTGGATCTCTCCGGATTGCTGTTTGCTGTAGTTGCAGTGCATACTCTAAATCCCAAAGGACATCAGCCATTGTGGGTCTATCGAAAGCATTTTGTAGCAGACATTTTTCTGCTGTCTCTGAAAACTTTCGCAGAGAATTTGGGTTGATCTGACCCTTTACCGTAGGATCTATAATCTCTGCAAGCATGTCTTTCTCCTTGCAAAGCATAACCCAATCAGCTAAATTTACTTGATCTCTTGGAAGGAGGGTATTAATAGCTGGTCTTGCACATAGAACTTCTAGCAGAACTACTCCAAATGAGTAGACATCGGATTTTTCTGTCAATTGTTGAGTCCTAAAGTATTCAGGATCAAGATAACCAAAAGTTCCTTTAACACCTGTAGTGACATGAGCTTGATCAGGGGCACCTAACCTTGAAAGACCAAAGTCAGCAACTTTAGCAACATAGTTTTCATCGAGCAAGATGTTTGTGGATTTGACGTCTCTATGAATAAAACCACCCCTAGCACCTCTGTGGAGATAGTGAAGACCCCTCGCTGCACCAATGCAAATTTCAAGCCTTCGCTTCCAAGATAATGGTGGAAAATCTGAATTGTAAAGGTGGTCTCTCAATGTGCCCTTTTCCATGAACTCGTAAACCAGTATCATTTCAGATTTCTCATCACAATATCCTACCAACGAAAGCAAATGTCGATGGCGAATTCTCGATAAGACCATTATCTCGGTTTGAAATTCTGGAAAACCTTGGCTTGACCCTGGTTCACTTCGTTTCACAGCAACCTTCATGCCATTAGATAAAGATCCCCTATAAACAGTTCCAAATCCTCCCCTTCCAATTTTCAATTTTGCATCGAACTTTTTTGTTGCAATCCGAATTTCTGCTAGTGATATCTTCAATCCAAGGTTTAAATTAGCTGAAACGGAGCTGTTGGCAATCCCTTCTCGCATTCTGCCACAACCTAGAACAGGTGGCCAGACGAGAGTTGCAGCAGTTTTGGATTTCCTGCACCTTATCAATACTAAAACAACTGCTAAAATGGAGATGAGGGCCAAACTTCCAAGGACTATACCAATGGTAACAAATAAAATTTTCTTCTTGTGATCATTTGTCCATGGAGTAGAGCCTGATTCCGCCAAAATCTCCATTATCTCTAGTCCATTTAGGAAGGCATTTTGGTTCTCCGGATCTGAAGGGCCTATTGTGATATTTAGAAGTCCAGAATCGTCAGAATCTACAACAAAATCATCAAAGAAAGGAGTTGCCAAACGTTGAGTTGTCTTGTAGGGATCAATTTGAAGATCAAAGTTTACATAGATATACAGTTTGAAGATTATTTCACCAAGCCAAGAGCCCATTATGTCACAGAAATGAACTCGAATGAAGTGCCTTGTATTCTTTCTCACTTTAAAGGACCAGGTTATGTTGAATAAATTTGAAATCCTACCACTATCTATGTTCATCACTTTGGCACTCTGGTATACTGTAGCCGGCGCAGTATATTTGCTGATTCCAGGCGGATAAGAAATTTCAACATCGTAGGAACTATAGTTCTTGGCAGCGTCAGGATTATAGATATAGCTGTCATCTGGAACCCAATATCTCCAAAGAGTGTCATTATCAGGTGTTAGTGTGGATCCTCCAACATTGATTCTGTGAACTGTGATTAAAGCCTTAGAGAGTAAGCCGTCGAAATTACCAAATTTTCCGATAGGACTAATATGGGAAGCTTCATCATAAAAGAAACTCTCAGGAACTGGGAAGACTTCTATGGCATTGACAAAAGCAAAAAATGACTCTTGAGGCACAAAATCTAATATAAATTGGTCAGCACTGATACTAAGAAAGAATTCCTTTATCATAGGAGTGTTGCCACCATTTCCTACGCTAAAATTCTGTAACAGAGAATACCCAGAAGCGGAAACGTCAAAAAGAGCCGAGGAAAGATTAGCTGGAGACGAGAAAGCAAAGAAATGGAGTCGAACCAGATGAGTACCCTTAATGGTGATTTCGAATTTGTACGATGATTCTTGTCTGAAAATCCTAGCTGTTTGATAGAGAATCGATGTAGCTGTGGATTTGCTGACATTTTCAACCGTGCTGCTCTTCTTTGTAAACGTAAAGGAACCCGGGTTCATGTCCCCGGTGAACGCCCGAGAGGTAGTGTTATAGTTGGAGCTTGAGCCGCAGTTGATGAAATACTTATCTGGTAGATTGTAAGCTGAAGATGGAAGTTGAGCTGACAAGAAGTTAAGGAGAAGAAGATAAAGTACAGAGCTTTGAATTGTAAAGCTCTGCATATTTTCCATGGAAAAGGTGAAGAGATTAGTTTTTTTGTGGTGTTTAATGTGAACCCAATGTAGTAGAAGTGAGGACTTTCTGCAGTTGACAGCGCGTGAAAGTTGGTTCGCAGGAGAAGACTTGGACTTATGCTTCTATGTAACCACAAATAGAAGACGACTTGAGAATTCACGCCATGTTCATAGACTCGTAGTCAAGCGTGCAACGTAGTCCACTTGATGTGCGAAGAAAGATCTTAGAACGTAGGAGAACGTGAAATTGGCGTTTCGATGTAATTAATTTGGTTAACTTCAGTATGAAAGTATTTATTTTCATAATAATTGGAAATAATTTATTGCGACAAGTAGAGTTTCAATATGCAGGTGCTTAGAACATGTAAATATAGCAATTATGACATGAGGCATCTTGTGTGAATTCATTTGTTACACAAATTTCGAAATTAAAATTATATACTTAATGAAATTACATTGTATTCCAAACTCGTAAGCTCAAGAGTTTTTGTTATTTATATATAATTTTTTAGAAAAAACAATTAAACCAATGTAAATAAATAATAATAATACCGAAAAGTGTTGTAATTCTTGAACTACAGAGCGCAGGTACGGTCATCAAGTTTTAAAACTACTTAAGTTGCATTACATAGTCTTTATAGTTCATTTAACAGAAAAGCAAATAACCTGTTAAAAAAAACAATGCTTGACCCATAGCGATAGCGAGGCGATCCTGACCCTCCCTGTCCGGCGTGCGAGTTGGGTGAAACGCGGGACATCGTGAAACGTGAAGTTAAGGTGACATTTTCTGAGAAGTCTGATAATTCAACTAAGAAATGAGTTTTTACAGGAAACAAAGTGGACGAAAGGATGAGCAATTAGGCTTGAATGTTTTTCAATGGATAATGAAATTCTTTCGGGCCCTGTCCATGTCCTGGCTCAAGTTTCTTGATCGCCACTTCTCTGCCACGGAGAGTAGCTCGATAAACTTTTCCAAGTCCACCTTTACCAATGAACAATTTGGAAGAGAACTTCTTTGTTGCACGCCTTATTTCCCAGTATGGTAACTCAAGTGCCAGGTTCAGTAGGGGTGTTCATGGTAGGATAACCTGACCCGTTTATAAATAACCTGAACCTGAATCTGAATGTCAGGGTCGGCAATTTCACGAACCTAAACCTGAACCTGAACCTAAAGAACCTATAGGATCGGTTACCTTATTTTCAGGTTCGGTTCTCAGGATAACCGGAACCTATTCATATCAATATATATGAGAAAAAATTATAAAAATAATTGGTGAAAACAAATACAAATTATTCATAAAAGTATACATATAAAATTCGTCAAAGAGTAGTCCAATATATTAAACCCAAGCAAAATAAAAAAAGCCAAACA
>JAOTAZ010000220.1:4649373-4661937 GCA_025629785.1 Erythroxylum oxycarpum | reverse complement strand
ATAATGAAATATTGTCCTTCGTAATCTTCTTACCTCATATATATTATATATTTTAGCATTGTTTTCACTCATTCATATTATCCACCTACTTATCATTTTTTAATTTCTTGTTCTCAAAATTCTTTCTCAATTTATTTGTAATAGATTTTGCTTTTTCACCGAAGCTTTCATCCACTTATTTGAATTAATTTTATCCCCCTTCCTGCAACAATGTAGCAACAAACTGTTTTTAGTTTCAAATAACAATTTTATCAAATAACAACGACCTTATTGTTAGTAATTTCTTACCTCATAATTAAGGCATCCATAAAATCATTTTTAAGAATTGTCATCAAGGGGATTTGATTTCCACTTCAACAAAAAAGCTTGCTCATCATGTTACTTTTCATTACAACTATTTCAAGTTGATTTGGAAGATTCATTATCTATTACATCTGATATAAAAAAAATACCAATTAAATATCAATAATAAAATTTACCAAAAAAAAATCAATGATCGGTGTCTCTCCCATACATCAACTTCAATGATGCTAGATATCCGAGCCAAATTAATATCAGAAGAGTTAAATTGGACGATAAGATTTTTACCAAAATTTAATTTAAATTATAGCATTTTAACACGTAAAGAGAAAAGGTCAAAAGTATATTTTGAACTTTACGTTTACAATATAATACAACTTAAATCTTAACATTTTCAAGCGTTTAAATTAAACTTTAACGTTTTCAAAATATTTAAAATAGACATTAAATTAACGAAAAATTAATTTTCCGTTGTTAAATATTGTGTCAATGCTGACATGATATTATTT
The DNA here is from genome assembly GCA_025629785.1 of Erythroxylum oxycarpum. NCBI lineage: Eukaryota > Viridiplantae > Streptophyta > Magnoliopsida > Malpighiales > Erythroxylaceae > Erythroxylum > Erythroxylum oxycarpum. The sequence continues at coordinate 4,661,128 of JAOTAZ010000220.1, read as the reverse complement.
TTATATTTTTCAACTACAAGGTAGGCCTCCACTTTTATACATTGTAGACAATAAGTCCTATATATTATGTCGAGGCTTTTTTTATTTAAAAATAAAAATAATATAAGGTAAATATTGACGTGATGTTTAACTGATAGAGAGTTAGGCTAATAAATTTTCCATCTATTTAAGAATTATTTTGAATGTTTTAAAAATGTTAAGATTTAATTTGATTACTTCGTAACGTTAGGGCCTATTCTATATTTTATTATAAATGTTGAGCTTCAAAATACAATTTTAACTAAAGAAAAAACTTTAGGGGTTGTTTGGTTTAATGATGACAATGATAATAGGATTTATAATGAATATAGAATATAATCATTATAATAGGGGGTGTTTTCAACTGTGCTGCTCTTCTTTGTAAACGCAGAGGAGCCCGGGTTCATGTCCCCGTTGAACGTCCGAGAGGTAGTGTTATCGTTTGAGCTTGAGCCACAGTTGATGAAATACTTTACTGGTAGAGTGTGGGCTGAAGATGGAAGTTGAGCTGACAAGAAGTGGAGTAGAAGAAGATGAAGATAAAGTACAGAGCTTTGAATTGTAAAGCTCTGTATATTTCCCATGAAAAAGGTGAAGGGATTAGTTTCTTTGTGGCGATTAATGTGAACACAGAGTAGTAGCAGTAAGGATTTTTTGTAGTTGACAGTGTGTAAAAGTTGGTTAGCAAGAGAAGACTTGGCCCTTTGCTTCTGTGTAACCACAAATAGAAGAAGACCTGAGAAGTCAAGATGTGGACTGTGGACATCATGTTCATAGACTCATAGTCAACCCTGCAATGTAGTGCACTTGATGTACGAACTAAGATCTCAAAGGTTAGAGTTTCAATATGCGCGTGCTTAGACCATGTAAATATAGCGATTATGACATGAGGCAGATAGGGCATCTTGTGTGAATTCACTTGTTAAATAAACTTTGAAATTAAAATTATATACTGAATGAAATTACATCATATATAAGATATTTTTTTTAATTCATGTCCTCTTAAGTCTTTAAACATAAAGAACTAATACTAACTAATAATACGCTGATTGCAAACTCGCCTTTATAGTTTATGCAACAGAAAATCGACTAACCTGTTAAAGTTATCTTCCATGTTCATTGCTGACTTGTGAGAACACTCCACTAGGCATTATGAACGAACCTCCGTCGTAATCATCTTCTCCAACTTGAAAGTTTTGGGATTGGGATGGAAAATGACCAGCAGCAAGCAATACATATTCTTGAGAAAGGTTTATTATGCTGTCTTCACAAACTTCTTCATACATTTGATACTCCAATGCTAATATCAAGTCCCACAGCACATCTCGCATATTAGGCCTGTCAACCCCTCGTGGCCTCAAACATTTTTCCGCTGTTTCGCCAAATTTTCTCAGGGAATTCGTGTTTATTTTGCCTACCAAAAAGGGATCAATGATATTCTCAAGCTCGCCCTTTCTCTGCCAATGCATCCCCCATTCAGCTAAGTTCATCTCCTCATCTATGTTAGATTTGATATTAACCGGTCTAGCACAAATGACCTCGAGAAGTACCACTCCGAATGAGTAAACATCAGACTTCTCTGTCAACTGCAGAGTCATAAGATACTCAGGGTCAATGTAACCAATGCTCCCTTTGATAGTGTTGTTAATGTCCTGGTCATGGTCAAGAGCACCTGATTTTGAAATGCCGAAATCGGCAACTTTTGCTAGGTAATTTTCAGTAAGCAAGATGTTTGTGGACTTCACATCACGATGAATAATTTTCCTTTCCAAGTCGGTGTGAAGATAATGTAGTCCCCTTGCAGAGTCAATGCAAATTCTTAGTCTTTGCTGCCAACTCAACTCAGACCGCCTCGTATATGTCGTAGAATCTCCCTGCAAATCATAAAGATGATCTCTGAGAGTCCCTTTTTCCATATACTCGTATACCAATATCATCTCCGACCTATCATCACAATAGCCGATCAGGGAAACAAGATGGCGGTGGCGAATTTTGGATAGGAGCATGATCTCGTTATGGAATTCTTCCGGGCCCTGTCCATGTCCTGGCTCAAGTCTCTTGATAGCCACTTCTCTGCCACGGAGACTAGCTCGATAAACTTTTCCAAATCCACCTTTACCAATGAACAATTTGGAAGAGAACTTCTTTGTTGCACGCCTTATTTCCCAATATGGTAACTTAAGTGCAAGGTTCAGTGCAGGGGAAAGTGGCACTTTTCCAGTTATTCCAGCTTGAAAATTCTGGAAACTGTCCCCAAGAAAAGATAAAGAAAATGGCATGCCTGAAGATTGATCTTGCTTTCCTCTCTTATATCTGAAGGCCAACACTGCTAAAAGCGATATCAGAGCGAATAGCCCACCAGCAAGTAAACCTAGAATAACAGACAATCTATTCTTCTTCGGCTTTCTTTCAGAAGGAGCAGGCCCTAATATTGTCATCACCTCCATGATCTCCAAACCGTTTAAGTATGCATTTTGATTCTCTGATTCGCTGCGTGGATCTATGGTTACATTCAGAAACCCAGAATTATCAGATTCAACTACATAATCTAGATAGAAAGGAGTCGGCAAAAGGTTGGCATCTACGGTAGAGGAATCAATCTTCTGACTGAAGTTTCTATAAATATGAAAATTGAACTTGACAGCTGCTGCTGTCGTACCACTAACAATGTCACAGAAGTGAACTCGCACAAAGTGCTTTGCATTCTTGCTTACCGGGAAACCCCAAGTTATGTTTGAAAGATTTGACTGCTTCGTCCGATTTGTATCTAATTCTTTAGCAGTCCTGTATACAGGTGCTGGGGCAAAATCTGAAGGAAACGTGCCATTATATATATACCCAGTGTACGTTGTGTTACTTGCGTTTTCACGATTTAGTAAGAATTTATCGTCCGTCAACCAATCTCTCTGTAATATGTCATTCTCTCCAGTGACTACGGTCTCTCCGACATTGAGCCTGTGAACCTTGTATAAAGGCCGAGAGAGCAACGCACTATAATTACCATTACTTCCTGTCGAACTGACAAAAGGTGCATCGTCAGATAAGAAGGCATCTGGTGCAAGAATGACTTCTATGGCATTCACAAAAGCCATAGGTGACTCACGAGATGGTATAAAGTAGACGTTGAATGTCCCAGTATTGATGGACAGTAAGAATTCTTCCACTAACTTGCTGCCTTGTGGTGCTCTAAAATTTGATAACAGTGTAAAGCCATTAGTCCAGACGTCAAAGAGAGCATTCTCCAGATTAGCAGGCGAGGGGAAAGCACAAAAATGGAGGCGCACCACATACGTGCCGTTCTTTCTGATCGTGAAATGATACGAAGAGGGGTCTCTGTAGAAAACTCTAGCAGTTTGATAGATGGATGTTTGTGCTGGTTCGCTGCTGTCTTCAACAGTCTTGTCCGGTCCTCGAAAGAAAGAGTGATCACCAACAAAGGGTCGCCCTCCATAGTTGATGGTAGTCTCTGATCCACAGTTAATGAAGTACTGGACAAGAGGAGTATAGGCTGACGATACGAAGAGAAAGGAAGAGAATTGAATGGATAGGATCAAGAGGAAAGTGAGATGAATCCTGTGATACTGAAGTTTTCCCATTGAAGTATAGGCCGAATGTGCTTAACTTTTTTTCTTCAGCGTGGAGTTTAGGCGAGGGCTTCAAGGATGTGGTAAAGGTGCTGACGAACAATCATGCATTCTAAAGAATGTGAAAGAAAGACCAAGACTTTGGTGTACAGTCTCAGGCTGGCAATCTGACAGAAAAAGTAAAGTTAAAGAGATGACTACGAGGGAAGGAAAAGAAATATGAAAAGAGTTTTTTGGCGACATATGGTCCCAGATATCACACCATTCATCTTTCCATTTGCCTAGTCTCCTCCTTTCAACTTTAACAAAAAGGAAGGGAGCATATGCGTTTTAGAAACAGAGGTAAAGGTTCTTTAATAAAATTACAAGTGCAGTGATAGGGAAAAGTAATCATTATCAAAGCACTAAATTTCTATCCACACTTGTTAGTTGAGATAATTTTTTTACTATTATCTTATGCAATCTTCATCATCTTATGATCATCTATCACGTAATGTCAGGGACGATAGCTGAGTTATTTGCTCGTAGAAGATAAGCTTAGCGTCACTTTTCAGATAGACGGTGGTCCTTTCATGTCTCCAGAGTAACCACAAATATGGTGTACAAAAATATCTCGTCCCTGTAGCAGTAAATGTAGAGACACCATCCACATATTTTACAAATTCATATCTCATTCAAGCTTTAATGCTTTGCTTGGAAGGATTTGTGATGAGTTACCGAACTTCCAACTTTTAGTCCTTTAAAGTTCTATCTTCTAGCTGTGTTCTTCATGACTCTTAAATAGGAACTTTTATAGGGGTTACTTGTTCATATAGGGGTACTGGAAAATGCCACATCTAGATATGTAGAGGAATAATAAAACTCAACATATTTATTATCATACAAATGAAAATTGGAACTTTTAAAAACTTCTAGTTGGCAAGAGCATTCAGACAGCACCAGTCATTGCATCTGAATCATCGACATTGCGCACAATGGAGGAAGAATCTTCTGCAGGGAAGCTGTAAGAATTCAGCTGCTGCACTTGGGACATTGTGAAATCTGAAGAAACGATTGTTCTGCTGTCATCGAATGGCTCTCTGGTTATTTTAGTTTGTTGTAGTTGTAATGCATATTCCAAGTCCCAGCACACGTCGAGCATAGTAGGCCTCCGATCACCTTCTGGGTTCAAACACTTCTCAGCTGTTTCTCCAAACTTTCTCAATGAATTGGGATTTATCTGACCGACCAAGAAAGGATCAATAATCTGCTCAAGTTGGCCTTTGTTTTGCCAAGATAAAAACCATTCAGCTAAGTTTATTTCCTCCCTTCGATTTGTGCTTATAATAGGCGGTCGAGCACAAAGAACTTCACAAAGCACCACACCAAAGGCGTATGCATCAGATTTATTGGTTAACTGAAGTGTTCTGAAATACTCAGGATCAAGATAGCCAAAACTACCTTTTAAGTCTGTACTAAAATGATCTGGATCAGGAGGACCTGATTGTGAAAGGCCAAAATCGGCAACTTTGGCCACATAATGTTCATCAAGCAGGATGTTTGTTGACTTAACATCACGGTGAATGATTCCACCATCAGAACCAGTATGCAGGTAGTGAAGACCTTTGGCTGCACCGATGCAAATTTCAAGTCTCGACTTCCAGTTCAACTTAGATTGCCCGGAGCTATCTGAGCTCTCTTTCCAGTTGTACAAATGGTCTCTCAAAGTTCCCTTTTCCATGAATTCATAAACTAGTATCATCTCAGATCCTTCATCACAGTAACCAATCAAGGAAACAAGATGGCGGTGCCGAATTTTTGACAGGACCATAACCTCAGTTTGGAACTCTGGAAGTCCTTGGCCATGACTGGAGTCACTTCGTTTCACTGCCACTTTCATTCCACTCGCAAGAATTCCTTGATAAACTTTACCAAACCCACCCTCTCCTATCAATAACTTCAGATCAAAGTTGTGCGTCGCAGCCAATATATCCGCAAAAGACATCTTGAGTTTGAGATTCAAATTAGCAACAAGAGGAACATTTTTAGTTTTCGAAGTTGTCGAACTGCGGGACGACTTCCCCCTCAAATAAGGAAAATCTTCATAACCAAACAAAGGTTTGGTAGTTTTTTTCCCTCTCGTCCATCTCAAAATTAAGAACAGAACAAAAATGGAAATCAAAGCCAAACCCACAATAACTAAAACAACTATGAGAATTAATCTTGTTGAATGGTGTACATCTGTCGGTTCGATGACAATAGTATCCATCGCAAACTCCATAATCTCTAGTCCGTTAAGGAAAGCAATTTCAGAATCACCGTCAGGACTAATACTAATGTTTGTATACCCAGAATCATCAGAATCGACCACAAAATCATAAAATAATTTAACACCGAAGTCTTGAATGGAGATTGATCTGTTGAATCTGGTACCAATGTACAGAGACATACTTACCTCAGGAGGTGAGCCATCGATAATATTGCTGAAGTGCAGGCGGAAAAGATGCCTAGCGCTCTTTCTTGTACCGAACCGCCATGTTGTGTTTGAAGAACTCGATTCATTAGTCCCTATTTTCACTTCTTTGCAGGTCTTGTACACAAGGTCAGGAGCAACTGATCCGTACTTATCAGAATCTTTTATTCCACGAACTTCCTGAAACTCAACACCATCATTGGAATAGTTTTTTGCAGAACCTCTAAATATCAGATAACCATCATCCCCAATCCAATTCCTCCAGAAAGTGTCACTAGTTTCCGAACCTCCAACGTTTACCCTGTAAAGGGTCCGTAAAGCATTGGACTGCCAGCCAGTGGCACTGATATTGGGCTCCGCGTAGGTAAGATACCAGGGAAAGTCTTCCATGAGAAATAATTCAATGGCATTTATGAAAGCGAAAGATGATTTGTCTGCGGTGAAATAGATTCGTAATGTTCCCACTCCAATACTGAGACAGAAATCCTTAATCACTGGCAAACCGTTGCTGTTCCTGACACCAAAATTTGACAACAAAGAAGAATTCGAAGTTGAAATGTTGAACAAAGCATCAGAAAGATTAGTCCCACCAGAACTGAATGCAAAGAAATGGAAGCGAACAAGGTATGAGCCATTAGTACTGATACTGAACTCGTAAGGAGCTTGACTCCTGAAAATTCTAGCTGTTTGATATAAAGGAAGGGCGGTGTCTGCTGATGGGTTCTTATTTTCAATAGCTTGGCTATTTCCTCCCATCGAGAAGCCGCCATCAGAATTCAAGTCACCCACAAAATTCCGGCCATCAAGATTAAAACTCGAGTCAGACCCACAGTTGATGAAGTACTTGTTTGTAGGACTTGAAGCTGAGGAAAGAAGCAGAAGAGGAAAGAAATGGAGGAGACAGAAAGAGTAGAACATGCTACAGAGATTGAACTTCTCCATGGGTCTTGGTTGGATCTATGAGTATGGCTCTAGTTTCAGAGGTAGGATATCTTATCAGCAGCAATAATTGGTACATACAAGTACCTGTACATGTGAAGGTAGTAATGGACATGGAAGACTTGAGTTGACTTGCAGATCATAACTTTACCAGGATCAGGAGGAGTACAAAAGAACAGGCACTTAAACTTGGCAGTGAGCTCCTACGTAATATTCGCACACATAAATACATGAGAAAAGAACCCTACCCATGTGTAATACTTTAGAACGAGCCAACTGGCGGAGCTAAGTCGGATTGAAGAGTTTGGTTTGTGCGGACCGCTTTATTAACTGTGTCTATACGGTCAAATCTTGTCTAAGTGTTAGACAATGGGTGATAATTGTTCTTTGTTAGTCATTTCTAAATTTTCTTCTTGTTTTACTCAAGGAAAGCCACAGTGAACGAAAGAACATAATAAGATGATAAGGTGGAGTTAAGATTTTTTGTCTAATTTTATTCAGTTTTATTCTATCTTATAAAATCTCAGTCATTTATTTTACGAATTTTACGTGAGTTTTATGCGAAATTCGTATAAATAAATGACTGAAATTTATTAGACACAATAAAATACCATAATATTTGACAAAAATTTAGACTCATAAAGGTTAAGCAGACTTTGGCAACGGTACGAGTTCAACACAAAAGAGAGGGCCAAGAAGGAGAAGATCTCTGTATAGATTCAATTTAGTTGACATTTATATATTTCAATATATTTACACTTAAATTGATCATTCTCTTCAAATTTTAGAGATACGAATTATGAAGGGACCCTTCTTTCTTTAGCTATAATAATTTTATGTTTGATTTTGATGTCTCTATCATTAATGTGTAATTTCTTTTTGGATTTGGATGTCTCTTAACATTAATATATAACAAGACCTTTCTTACATATCCGAGAGGGAATAATTAATTATATGTCCCACAAGAAAATGAGATGACTATTAAAAGAAAAATATGAAGTTATAACATAATCATTTTAACATATTTCACATCATCTATAAATTATTATGTGAGATTTTTTGTAAAAAAATATTAGTTATTACACTAATATGTTCTAACTATTAAAAAATTATCTTAAGTTCACAAAAACTAACATGTCTATTATTTAAAATTTTAATAAAACTAATAAAATTTAAAATTATAATTCAATTTAAACTATGCGAATAGCTGGTTTGATTAAGTTTATATTGTCACTAATTTAATTTCATTTATAGTATAAATGTAGCCACTAAACTAGTGACCTTTTTTTAAAATTAAAAAGAAAACTACCGAAGCAAATTACGAAATGAGTTTAGGAAAGTAAGTTTTCAACATATCCTCTATAAATATAGAATAAAAATAAATGAACCTAATATTAAAATGATGTACATAATTGACAAGTCTATCTGACGTGTTTATTAATCTCTTGATAGATAGTATGTCTGATGTTCAACAGTTTTCTCGTTAAAAGCGCATCTAGTGACCTTTGAGAGGGCTTGCAATCCCATTAAAAGCTCTTGAAGCAATTACGAGTACGACACCCAACACAACAAGCAAAGGCAAGAAAGCCGCTCGTAAAGCAATTACGACTACGACACCCAATAACTAAAGGCAAGAAAGCTACAGACACCCTGGAGCGCCGGCAGCAAGTCCATAAAGTACTCTAGCCCAATCTAAGGCCCACCATTAGCCTTCAGGTATTAGCTCCCGCCCCTGGTTTTTGACCTTCTACCGTCGGTTTTCTGTGTCACCTGTATTACCGAATAAGCAACTCGTAAGAATAGAATACAAGAGAGAGCAAAGAGACATAACATAAACCTAAATGGTGGGACAACTGACGATGACCAAGCCAAGTCGGAGCGATGAGGTTCTGGGTGCAGATCAGCAAGTCCAGATATCAAATCAAGTTAAAGCTCACTTCGATTCTATGGCCCCAAAACGACCCACCAAGCCTAGCAGAAGTGAATCGGACACAGAAACGCTGTCAACCACTTCTCTATCTATCGACGATCAAACCCCGATTCCTGAGCTTGACAAACTTCGGTTTCTTCAATCTCAGTCTTCTGTAATAAGTACCCAATTCTGTCTTCATATTGTTTATTACTGTTGTTTTCTTTTTCAAACAATTTGCCGCTTCTCATATTGCAGGTTGTAGTTTTATCAGAAGGAAACAATATTTTGCAAGATGAGTTTGTTGAGACTCAGTACTACAAGCAGCTTGACTCCATTGAAAAGCAGCATCACACGGTTCAATCTTATTCTTAATTAACCCTTTTGGCTTTGCTTATTTTTTTAAAAAAAATTTTCACAAAGATTCAGTCTTTCGTTTCTACAGCGTCCTCGGACTGACTTCTGTTGATCTCTTTCTTGTCGTAGAACAGACAGGAAGTGGGTTTATAAGGATGGTTGCAGAAGATAATGAAAACGGAAATGGTTTTCAGTTGACGGGAGGGCATGGCAGTGGATCAAATATACTGGTTTCATCAGGTTACAGAGGCAATCCCGCAACTAATGATTGGACTCCATGCCTTGAAGATGATCAGGTATATAACTGTGCCACATATAACTAGGTGGAATCTTATATATCCTAATTAAAATTATGAAAAACAATCTGGGGTTAAGTTGTTCTATGCTCTTCACGTTGGTCGCCCACTATTCTCAGGTCTTTGTTTCTTCCAAGCCAAATCGGAGCGAAAGCTGTTAGATGGTAGGCGAGCGAAAGAGAGAGGCGAACTGTAGATTATAATATTATGATTATCGTGTCATGTATGAGTCAGATTGGATAAGGATAGGTTCGGTGGATGCTCAAAAGAGTTGACGATCAACAACTAGAGACTTTATATATGTTTCCTTTGAATCTTATTCTTTGCTATGATTTTCTTTTTATTTCAATGGACCTTCTTGTTTATAACAATGAAAATCAAATCTTATAACCTACTCAACCTTGAAAGTTTCAATTCCATAATATTATAATTCTGATTAGCAATTACAATCTGTCATTCTGAATTTTAGTTTTCAAGAATGAAATTGCCATATGTTTGAAACACCATAAGTATGGATGAATGGATAGAATCTGATATTGCTTGCTCCAATTTTTGTAGAATTGATGAATTTATAAATGAATCTTATATTACTCAAAAGTTTGGAACATAACATGTTTAGAGTACTCGAATTATAACATGAACTTGACAAACCTTAAAATTGATAGAGTTGGAACTGCAGGGAATTTGGAATTTGGAATTTGCATATGAATTCAACTCCATATCCAGTTGTATAAACCAAACAGAAACCCACTGCGAAACCAAAGGAAAAGGACATGTTTTACCTATTCAGACTATTATCAGTAACATTCCTTAAAACCAACTCTCGGTCTCATGCATCATTTTCTGAGTCATTTGTATGCAAACATGTTCAAATTTTCATATCAATTGATCCCTCTTCAACACTTCCTTCTTCTCTGGTTAGGGAATTTGAACAGCTAATTTAGATCCACCCACAATGAGACAATGCTTACACATTATGGAACCAAACATCTGAACTCACAACAATGTCGCATGACATCAAACGAATTTTCTTGTTTGTTCTTATTCATGCTAGCATCTGAAACACATGCCACGCCAAAAGAGCCCGAATCAAACGTGACTAGTACCAAAAGCGCCAATCAAATCCAGAACAAAGAAATCTAAGAAGAACCCAAAACAAAGATCCGAAATATAAATCAAGACAGAGAGGTTCCCTAACTGGAACTCACACCATCTCTTCTCTCCATTGCCTTAGCCTTCATCATTTCAAGAGCCCGCTTGCTGATCTCTCTCGAATAAACCTGAAGAATCTCGATCCCACGACGGATCTCGTCTTCTTCGTCCGAGACGGCAGCAGTGGAAGCTGCGGCGGAGAACGACTCTTCTTCGATCGTTTTCGCTGCGGAAGTTGCGTCCTTTACCGGAAGGCTTCCGTAGCGGTGGGCGATGGCAGACAGAGAAGAGAGAGTCTCGACGAGGCGGCGGATCACGGATTCCCGCGTCCGCTGAGACGGCGGCCAAATGCGGAGGGCAAAATCTGTGTTTGTTTCCTGTGACTGAGAGCTGTGGAGTTTCGGTTGGAGACTCTCTGCTTCAGCCATATCTTTAGCTTTTGGAGTATTTTCGAACTTTAAAATTTGAAGAGTATGTTCATATATGAACTTTTGGCCTTGTAAACTTTATGGTTAAGATTTTTCAAATCACGGAGAACGTAAGCAACATTTTATCATTTGATCAAGTGCAAATCAACGTATTATTTTGATGTAGGTCGACGAGTCGGTTTGAACTTTACAAAGACCTTAGATTTATACTTCATGAAGTATACCCGGAGTTTGCTTGAAAAATCATTGATAAATATCACAAAGCATTGAGATACACCTAACAATAGCTCTTTAATGGGACCTTATATGTCACTGTGCACATTCTATAAATCTTTCCATCTTTTTGCTTCCTCGTCTTGAATGTTGGGACGCAGTATTAGGGATGACAATTGTACCCGAATTCGATGGGTGCCCGATAAAATTACCCAAATAGGGGCGGATATGAGGATCAAATTTTTACCTGTAGGGAGGATATGGGGGTTAACAAAAATATCCGTCAGGTATGGGGCGGGTATAGGGATACCATCCCCCATACCCGTTTACCCGTTATATAGTAATTACAATTTTGCCATTATATATATATACATACAAACCCAGCCAAATCCCAAATTAAATTCTTT
>JAOTAZ010000220.1:4596161-4609513 GCA_025629785.1 Erythroxylum oxycarpum | reverse complement strand
GCAAATTATGAAAGCTCGATATGAGGAACCAATTTAAGCATCAAAAATCAACAATTAGGAGTCAACAAGTGCACAAACAGTTAAGAAAGTGAGGCCAGTTTATAGAGTAAACTTGGCTCAATCAATATGCAATTTAGATGACTTAACAAATTTCCCCACACCGAACTTTTGCTCGCCCTCGAGCAACATGTTAAACCACTACACTCAGCCAATTCATCCTTCAAAAATTAAGTGCACACAATCCATCAACTTAGGCTAGTAAGACTCAATTTGCAACACATCATAATTGCTTTTCACCAATGCAAATAAGCAAAGTCAAAATAATGCATCTTTGTTCAAAAGCAAACATAAAATCAAAGTGAAGATAATATGAGAGGCCTAATACACGTGCAGAGAGTTTTGTACAAAATTGATGAATTGAGCTCTTCTTGCAAGGATAAGCTTATATAGCAACAATTATTTCTATTCTAAGTTTCTCCATTAGTGGCTTGAAATCAGTGGAAGGTGGTTTGGATGAAAAGATAATGATACCTAAGTATGTTAATGGAATTTGCATATGATTGAAACCAATGATTGAGGATAAGCAAGGTTTTTTATGCTTAACTTTAAAGATAAAAAGAAACCAAATTTACTTTTGTTATTTGATATATTCGAAACCTTAGGAAGAGATGGAACTTGCCTTAAACTTAGAGAATAAGAGTAAATCATTAGTAAAGTTAAGGCTTCTGATCCCTAACTTTTTACATTTAGAATAGTATCTGAATTGTTTGTTCCTTTCCACTATTATTTTCATGAGTTTGGTAAGGCCTTACATTCTAATGGAGGAAAGGTAGGGAGAGAGTGGATCTCATTACCTAAGTCCTCTACCCCCTACTAGTGCTTAATGGCTCACCATTCACTAATTTATTAAAAGAAATTATTATTAGGAAATGATCAACCTAGACCATAAACACATCAGGAAATCCCTTAGTTTTGAGGGATTTTAGCTATTGAGTTAAAAGCTTTCTAAAAGTTGATTTTGAGAGCATAATTCTTGCTACTTCTTTTCCTTGTATAGTGTTTGAATAATTTATGAGCTAGGATGATGTTGTTTAATATTTGTCTTCCTGGTAAGAATGCACTATGAGAGGGATATATATGAGCATTTATGACTTGTTTGAGTTTATCAGCTAGTAATTTTGAAACAAATTTGTAAATTAAGTTGTAGTAAGCTATAGGGAAAAAAATTCTTTTATAGAGATTTGCTATGTACCATTACAGATGAGGCTAATAAAGGTTTTATTCATGTAGCACCCAACTCTTATAAGAGACATACCCCACATCCTGAGTGATATCCAAGTACACACTCCGTGAAGGTGACATGCTAGAACAATCAAACAATTAAACTCATTATAATTTTTTCCCCAAAACAATGCACGCATATGCGGAAAATCAATAAAAAAATCAGACCCGTTTTATTCATAAACATTTTCAATCATAATTGTTACTACACTCATTGATCAATCTCATTTACAAGCCTTTACAATTTGGAAAGTTATTAAAAAAATAGAATTAATCAAATACACATCATAAAATAATTGCGGAATACACAATTTGATACAAAATTAAAGAAATACAAATACAGATGCGAACTGATCCTGACCTTTATCGCTTACTCGAATGCAGTGGCTACACTCTAATTTGTCTAACTGGGGAACTTTTCTAAGCATGAAAAATATTACAAATTTGGGTTGAGTTTTGCGAACTCAATGAGTGGACCATCCTTGATGGCTCACTCATATCACATAACACACATTGTTCGTGAAATCATGTAATTCACATCATTTCGCTAATAATCATATAGGATCACGTATCACTTTGATCACTTATTTCATATTTCATATTCAGAGTACTCATACAGTTCATTTTAGTCATTCAAAACATACATATTAATTTTATATGCAATGCTTATGAGACTCACTTCCAATTGTTATTATTGTGATCGAGTGCCTTTTTACTGGCCCATATCCTTTGTGGATACCGAGCTGAATCAGATAATGTCTCATATCCCATAGTGAACACTGGCCTGAATCAGATAATGTCCCCTATCCCTTAGTGGTCACCAAGTACAATAGCTTCAAAATCTTCAAACTCTTTAAGAGCTCTCTTAACCTTAGCTTTCTTCTCTCACACGTTCATCATCATTCAAGGGTGGTAGGATTAGTTGTTTAGTAAGAAATGAAGAAGACAACAAAACAATAGTCGCAAATGTAAGGTGGAAGTAAGCTTCAACGTTGATGGTTAAGTTGGGAGAATATCGTGAGTGAGAAGAAGAGAAGAAGAAAGCAAGTAACAGGGAAAATGAAAGACAAAAATGAAAGATTGTCTTTCATATGTAAATGACGTAGGTGAGTTTAGAAAGCAATGTAACAATTGCTTGGTGGGTGTCCTGACACTCACAACATAAAATCAAATTAACACCTTGTAATACCATTTAATCTCTAATCTATTTGTCACCCAATTTCTAATCCAATCAGCTCCTAATTTTCAATGATACTATTCCACTACCATTTATCAATTCTCTTGCCACTTGACATTTTTTCTAGTCCAAAAATACCCATAAAATCTAGAAAATTCTCAAATTTCACCAAAAATCCTAATTCACTACTTATACACTCCAACTCAATTTTTAAGACACATAATTCATAATTCATGTTATAATCGCATTAAAATATTCATTTATACTTGAAAAATGTCAAATGAGTGCATGAATAATTCATTATAATGTGTGCAACAATCAAATTCACGTGTGTGTATGCTAACATTATGCATGAGCATGAAATGCATTTTTATCTCTCATTGCTATTTTCTCAATTACAGAAATTTAGGGTTTTAACCTTTAGTATGAAAATGAGATGTTACAATTCATCTCCTTTAGCATTTTCCTTTCCTAAAAAATTCAAGAATAGTATTTGAGACAAAATATTTAGTGGATGACCAAGATTTATGAAAGAAATTAGCATTCAAACCATCAAGGCCTATAGCTTTAAAAGGGCTTAGGGATTTTATAACTCTCTCTAATTCTTCCATAGTGAAATGCTTAGTAAGAGAATTAGTTTCTTGAAGGGTCAAATAATCTTAAACTATTTCCTTGATAAGAGGTATTGAGGAATATATTATGGTAAGGGTTCCTAGAGACTTAGAGAAGAAATTAACTACTTCCTTGAGGAGGTGTTCTCAAGTGTTTAAGAGAACAAAAGCCTTTTATAAGGAAATAATTTTGTTTGCAGCCTTCCTTGAGATAAATAATCTATAAAAAAGGATGAACTTTTATCACCCTTTTAAAGCTAAAGAATCATAGACCTTTGCTTAATTAAAGAATGATCAAATTTAAGATCTTAAAGATTGTTTTGAAGTGCTAGCTTCTCTAGATTCTAAAATAAGAGCAACTAAGGTTAAGAAAGAGATAATTTTTAGTTTTTTTAGTGCTTCTTTTATAGAATTAAGGAGATGATGACATTCCCAACCTTTTATTATTGAGAACTTTCTGTTCCTCTTTAATATAGAGGAGCTTTTTAACATAGATGTACTGTTTGGTACCATTGAAAGTGCAATTCAAGCCTTTTAAATTTGCTTCCTAAAACTCATCCAAATTAGCTAGGTAATTATTGAATATGAAGGAAAAATTGGCCAATCTTCTTGATCTGGAGAGCTAAATTATGATGTAAAAGTGATAAGAGAAGGGGGCTAGGGAAAGTGGCTTCGTAATTAGGGAAAGCCTAAAACCATTCTATGTTTGTAAAACTCCTGTGAAGTTTTTTCCTCTGATGCTAATTCTGCTTCTTCTTGTTGCTCCTTGTGTAAAAATTGCCAATGTAAGTCGGTAACCTAAATATTATAAGCATAATTTATCATGTCTTCCTTGTATGTCCCGAAAAAATGTTATCCTCAACTTCTATAGGATATAGTAAGGAGTTGAAGTCTCCAAGGATGATCCAAGGAGCTTTAATACTGGTAGATGATTCCCTTAACTTAGACTATAGAGAGGACGTTTGAAAAGCCAAGTTATAAGCATAAATGATGAAGATACGCATAGTTAGCTAATTTTTGATTCAAATTAACTATCATATAAATCAAGTATAAAATCAAGGAACTAACAAGCTCAACCTTATCTATATCAAGTAACAATGAGATTCTACTATTGTAATGAGAGGAATGGATAGTGGAAGAGATTAAGAAGGTTACAATTCTCCTTTGTAGATTTGGATTGTTGGATATAGTACTACGATGCTCTTCTTGACTATGAAATTAAAGTTATAATTAAAATCCTATCAGTGAAATAAGTTTGTTTTTCCATTTAACTTAAATACAATTTTAATTTTAACTTGAGTTTGAATTAAATGACGCTAATTTGAGTTTTGTTTCTATCTCTGTTTTTTATTGGTTCTAAGTGGGTTGAAAATGTTGGAGACGTCAGAGTCGTTAGTTAATGTCCCTTGGATATTTTATCCGTTGAGAGTAACGTGTCTTTTTAACGCAATCAAACTTATTATAAGACAAAAATAGATAAGAAGAGTTGGAAATATCTCAATCAACAATGAGATCCCGAGTGGATGTCCACTCGTGTTTATGCGATTGGAATGGATGAAAATTTTTGACTTTCTTCAGTCTCCAAAAATAAGCATCAAAAGCTCACAATGACGCCAATCAAGCATACACCATTCCCTGTGATTGCAATAATTTGTTTTGACCATGTCGTAATGTCCTTTCCACACGTGACCACACATCTTTGTCACTCAGACGTGCGATACTTGTGAAGTACAATATCAATGGCAGTCAGGTCTGTTCATTTATGGAGGACCAAAGGGGGCCGATCAATGGCATGTGAAAGCGATGTCTTTTCCATTACAGAGACGTTTCAAACTGCACACGAAATACCCTGTTTTTATGTGTGATTTCTCATAAATATGTACACGAAATTAATTGACACAGGAGCTACGGCCTATGGAAGTGCTATGGTGGGGAACTCCACGTGTTGAATAGAAATGTCCTGTTTTCATTACGACAAGATCGTAGAAGATAAGCTCGCTCATTGGGGACCCTCGTGTCAGAGGGAGAGAGGAGAAGGTGTTGGGGCAATAGCCTTGAAATCACATGAACTACTAAGCTTATTAAGTAGCACGTTATATCCTAGCTGGATAAGGTCTTCCGAATTCTGATATTTCTAGTTCCTCCAAGGCTGGAAGTGGAAAGGGCTTCTTGTTATTATTTCCCAATCGCACAAGCTACTTAACGAGATCCTTATTTTATTGTCAAGCTGTAAAAACCCAATTTCGTCTGAAATAGTTTCTGTCGCTCAAGATTTTTAATCGAGCATTCCTTTGTTGAACGTGATAGGAATTTTTTAAATTTCTCAAATGATTTTAAATTTTTTAAAAATTTTCATATTTAAAATTGTCAAATACAATTTGTACACTGTTGATGATATTATAAGTTTGGGTTCTGAGTGTTTCAATGCCACGCGTAGCGAACATATACTGACTACTGAAGTCCGGCTCGAAAAATGTGAAGTAGATAGGAACAGACTGCGACTAATCTATATCTGCCGTTTTTGTATTATCTGCTGTTTGTTTCCCCGGGTCCCCTGAAAAATATCCCATTCTCACCTATCGAGAGAGGCTGCTGTTATTGCGACAGGATATGGTGACGAATTGACGCCACAGAAAATTGTTTAGAAGATAAAGCATTCCTGAACTCCATCGATTGGAATTTGTAGCACTGGACGGATTGTTGTTCTTGTCATGATCTGACAATGTGCAGGCATTTCTTTCCGAAAAAGGATAATTAATCTTGGTGAAGGTTCCACGTGAATATTATAGACATCCAATGTGTGGGGATGGACCAAGTACGTGCAAGTCTGTGACGTACATTCATGGAGATATGTTCTTGCATATACAACCATTTCAAACGAATAAGTTTTCGATAAACCTCAAGGGAAACCGGAAATTTAGAAAAATGAAATGATAAAGCTGAAGCAAAGATACTGTTTTCCTTCACCAAATAAAGAAAGTATATATACCTGGGTGTCCCTTCTTTGATGTAAACTTTCGAGGTTTTGAAATACATAGTTGCTTGTCCCTATTACCGCCATTAGAATTTTTGTATTGGATGATGTTCCCAAACGCATTGTCGTGTTAGGGAAAAGGAACATATTCAACTCACTTGGGACAGAAAATCAACCTAATTTGGAAAACACAGAAAGTTGGATAATAAAACATGGTTTTTGTTTGTTTCAAGATCTAAAAGACGAAAATTTTATTTAAAATTGAAAAACCAAAGTGGTTAATTAAGTTGCAGACTTTCCAAATTATTCTTCGCACAAATAAAGTAAAATCTCACAAACGCAAAATAATAAAAACACCAAAAATTTGATAACGCAGTTCGGCACATTTTACCTACGTCTGTGGAGCACTCACCTAGCTTAATAACTTTAAAGAAAGTACAATAGATTTATCTAAGGCTTTATTGAGCCGACACCACCAACCCTTGACACTATCCCTCAACCTCATTTCCCGTGAAAATTTTTTAGACCCAATAGTATGACCACCTCGTACTAACCTTGACAAAGAATTTTCTCAAACAAATATGTAATGATAATGAAACAAACTAAACAACTAAGGTGATTAAATTTAACATAAACGATAACATTTGAGATAGTAAAAAGAACAACTTCCCAATTGATTCAGTTCCTCTATTATAGATCTAGAAATTGTCACAACAAACAATTGAATTTTAGTACGGGCTTGTTATAACCATAATCTCTGGATTTGCGCAATCATTACTTGCCGACAATTAATCAATCAAATGAGTACAGTGTCCCTCTTTCTACAGCTTAGTTGTATGATGCATACGACTTCCAAGAGCGACTAGAGGGACTACCAGGAGATGAGAGGAGAGCACATATGGATTTTTGGAATTTTTTAAGTAAACGCACAATCTTTCTCAATTAGAGAAAGCATGCACACCACCAGCAACATCTTCTTTTTTTTTAAGAAATCAATTTCCTTACTCTGTTCAACTCTGTAACACCCATTGTGTTAATTCACCAATCAATTTGCTCCACACACGCAACACCATATAAACACCATCTTTTAACCGCACACACACTCTCACTTGATTTAGTTACCGCACCTATGATAGACTTATAAGTTAAGTAGGAGATATGCATAATCCATAAAATTAAATAGAGTTCCACAACAACACCACCACTTCAATAACTTAATATTTTCTGCAGCAGGAACATCCCAAATACGAATCCATCTAATTTATTCATTTTCTTCAGCCATATAATAATTCTAATATCTTAACAATCTCTCCCTTTTTGGCTTTTTTGTCACAACTCTAAAACTCCAAATAAATAATTATAATTGGACATATAAAGATGAAATTTACAATGCTCCCCCTTAATCAAACATTAAGTTCCAAAGAACATAACAATTATTCAATTATTTAAATTTATCCCCCTTGGGACAAAAAGATGCCAAAAACAAGACAAATAGTCACACATATATCTTGAAATCTCATCCTGAATGGAACATTCACCATAAATAACCTGATGTCTTCCCTCGAGAACAAGATAATATCAAAAGTATAATCATACCAGCGAAAGAGTATAAGCTCACCAAGAAGACAAATTACCACCATTCAAAACACTGAGAGATATACCTGAAAGAGAGAGAGAGATACCTGAGAGAGATCCATACCGATGAGAAAGCTGAAGAGTCTACAGTAGAGCCAAATAGAAGTCACTAAGCAAACTACCAAAAGATGAGACGTCAATAGCAACATAATACTAAAAAACAAAAAATCATTTTTTTTCTGTTCTTTTTGTTTTGTTTTGGCAATATAAAAAAATACTTTAAAAATGTTAAGCATACAGTCCCCGCCCCCCTCGAAGAATCTCAAACCTGGACTTACTCTTTGGCTTGAATGAAGAAGTGTCACATAAGTAGCCTGCAAGTTCTCGGTAATCAATCATTTTTCTTTCTCTTATTTTTCTTCTTTCGCTCACATCTCCAATAACATTTTCTACTGGATGATTTCTTCGGATTTGAGATAAATAACCTCTTTTCAAATCAGCTGCCATTGTTTTGGTTGGTTCATCATCCGAAGTAACTGAAAGTTCTTCAGTTCGTGCAGTTACTTCCTCAATAGTAACTAACTGCAAATCCATTTCTGCAGTTACTTCCTTAGTAGTAACTAACTGCAAATCTGAGCATTTTCTTTTTTCTTTCCTTCACTACATTTTTATGCTTGTACTTGACCCTTTCTAATCCAAGCTTGCTTTTATACCATGGGATGTTGCTGGAAATTTAATAGAGAGCGTCTAGATTTTCGGTTTTGTCTTCTTTAAAACAACATCTGTAGTAACTGATAACATCTTGGCCTTATATGTCCAATGACTCCACAAAAATGACAAGTGTGTATAAATCTTTGATTTTTTCTCAACATTTCTTCTTCTCGGACATATTTGGATATGTCATCTTTCTTCTCATTCACTTTAAATTATTCACCCTTATAGCCAATGCCTTGAAGATCCCCTTTAAGCCTCCATTCAACATTCTCAATCCTTTTTTAGTACTTATCAATTTCATTCTAGCTTCACCAAGCTCATCCGATGTCAACATCAGCTTCTTTTCTAACTTTTGTATGGTGTTCTTCATGTAAAGATTCTCTTCCTTCAATCTTTCGTTCTTTCTACATATTTTCACCCATTTATCATATATATCTTTGTAATCCTCGTAAATATTCTCCTTTTTATCATCTACGCCATTTCTGTCGCTGTCATAATATGATATTGGATCTTGAGCTAGATTTTTTTTCAAAATTTTCTTATTTTTCCTCTTTTCAACCTTCAATTACTTCCTTCTCAATTACTATTAAGCAAGTAATTGGACTTTTGCTACATAGGGCAGCCAACACAGAACCATTAGCTATTTCTTCTTAGCTACCGTATTTACTCTCGGTGCTTGTGAAAGACTTTCCTTTTTTCTCCTTCACAGTATTGGCACATTCGGATTGAATGTGTTCGAAACCTTGACACTCATGGCATTGAATTCTCTTTTCCTTCCGTTCACCCTTTTGTGTCTTAACTTGTTGTCTTGAATTATTACTCGATGAACTTCTGCTATATTGTCTAAAGTCAGAGCTGTCCTTCTTCATTCTTTTTAGCCATTTACCAAAATTTCGCGTGAGTAGTACCAAGTCTTCATTTTCATCTGATTTATTTTTTGCATCACTCACACTTTTTCCAGTTTTCAGCTGTAGTGCCTCTCTTGTAGCCATGTTCGCGAAACTAGGATCTGCACCAACTTGCTACCAAGTTCTAAATTGATGACTTTGCTTTGATACCAATTGAAAAACCGAAGGGGGTTAATTATTTCGCAAACTATCCGCAAATTTCTTTGGAACTAATAAAATATAAAACAAGCTAAACCGAAATAATGAAAATACCAATAATTTGGTAATGCAGTTCGGCACACGTTGTCTACATTTGCGTGGCCCTCACCCAGCTTAATAACTTTCACGAAAGTATAATAGATTTACCCAAGGCTTTACTAAGCTGACACTACTCAACCCTTGACACTATCCCTCAAACTCACTTCCTGTGAAAGAATTTCACACCCAATAGTATGACTGCCTTGTACTAACCTTAACGGAGGATTTTCTCAATCAACCCAATGGTACAATCACCTCGTATTAACCTCAACAGAGGATTTTCTCAACAACATTTGATAATAAAGATAAGAAATAAAGAACTCAAGTGATCAATCAGCTAAGAACAAAATAATAATACATTTGAGAAAAAAAAACAATTTCCCGATGAGTTCCTCTCCACTGAAATAAATTTGGAAGTCATCGCAACAATAATAAGCTTATTCACATAAACACCAACACGAAGCCACAACTGCACCAATAACACATTCATCAACCAAAAACAATTCAACCACGAAATCACGCACAATCCCAGAAGAACAACTCTTGGAAATTAAAAGTAAACCCACGGTGTATATAAACCTATAACACATACACCACTTAAGCTGTGTATATTTCTGTATATAATTAACGCCAAATACATAAAAAATAGACCAGTAGCTCTCCTCTATTCTAGAGTCATAAGCAATGTCTCAAAAGCATGCAATATGTCCTAGCAGAAAATCAGACACTTTTCCCATCGTACGTTGCTTGAGAACAGGTTAGATATATTTCACCGTGCACCAATAGAGCTCAACCCACATAAGATTCACTTCTAATATGTGATAGAGACATGCACTATACTGAAAAGCAAAAGCCCTTTTTCACCCTGGGAGTTGTCATCCTTATCATAAGCTTCTCGTACACGTACTGCAGCCTTTTTAACCAATTAATGCTCCAACCATAAAATCTATTTCATTGAACAAATTACCCACGTTACTTCAATGGCACACACTCATGTTCACACCAATTGCCACACACTCTATGTTTCTTCAAAAGCCGCACACACACTAGCAAAAATAGACTCCTACCATGAATCAAAGATGTGGGCAATTTTAACTGTAGAGATTCACGCACACTAGCAAAAATAGACTCCTACCATGAATCAAACATGATGTGGGCAATCTTCACTGTAGCGATTCACGATTCAATTAATTAGAGAGAGTTAGAGTCCACTTACACCACACAATTTGCAATTTGCAATTTACCAAAACTTAAAAGCCAACTCAATACACTTCTTATTTTCTTCATTTATATGTCCAATTTAAAATGCCAAAACTAAATAAGGAATATAGCAAATATATCCTAACATTCTCCCATTTTTTGGCATTATTTGTTACAAATTTGAAACTCTCCCTAAATAACATAATTGGACATATAAATGAAATGCATATTCTCTATGACAAATACTCCCCCTTAATCACACATCAATATCACAATTATCCAATCATCCAAATTTCTCCCCCTTGGGACAAAAATATGCCAAAAAGCACAACTAATAGTTACACATATACCTTAAAATCTCCTCTGAATGGAGCATTCACCATAAACAATATGATGTTTCCCCCTTGGGACAAAACAAAATAATCAGAACAATCACCAATAAATGCAACGGAAGAATCATAAGCATGTCAATATGACAATTTACCACCATTCAAAACATTGAGAGATAATTATAATCAGGGACTCCAAAATAGGTGAAAATTAACGGAACTCTAAAACATGGAACTTACAAATTTCAAATTTAGACATAAACTGAATTTATGAGAGAAAACTAGGTTAGTAAAGAACTTAATGAGTTACGCTTGATTGCTAGTCTGCGATAGTAGATTAGGATTATTGCATAATACTCCTTTGATACCTTGAAAAAGGATCTAAGAAACTCTAGGCTCAACCTTCTATCAAACAGAATTTGCCTCATAAATTAATCTAGGTAAAGTTTGTAGAAAACGCTAAAAGTGGTACCTTCCTTGAAGCTTACCACATTCCATTCGGATTAATCCCTAGAGATATTCGCATCTTTGTTTTGGCATTGATTTTATTATTTTTGATAGTTAAATTCCTTAGTTTAAATCCACATTCTTACACAACTGCTTAGTCCAATTAATTGAGTAATCCAAGCCTAGTACTTATACAATTAATCCCTGTGGGACGATATTATACTATACTACTCGAAACCCGTGAACTTGCAGAGTTGCATCAATCTTATGCATCAAAAAGACATACAAGATCTTCAAGATAACTTAGTAGGTAAGAACAAGTATGGTGTGAGTTTCGGTAGAGTTTCACACCCTTTGTAGATTAACTTATCTAAGGCTATGTTGTTGATGGGTTAAGGACTTAGTGCATGCTCAAATAGATGAACTATGATTAACGGACTTGAAGTGGATAAGTATTGGATCAAAATAGCATGCTATAAAAGGCTTGGAATTAGATAACTCATCATCAATGGATAGAGATTGTAAGGAGATCTTGGATGATGTGATGGACAAGATCATGTGAACTTCAACTCTAAAAAATAAAGAGCATATAGGAGGATCATCTAAAGATAATGGAGATCTTTGTAGATATGGGTGCATTTTTCCTAATTCAATGTAATATCTTATCTTATTAGTAGTGATGTAACTGTATCTAATCAGATAGAGTCTTATTTAGATGGAGGTGCTATCCAATTGGTTAGTGTGATGTAATCTGATAAGGATAGATGTGACCTAGGCATTTTAGTTCAATTAAGATTCTGATTTGTAATTTATCCATCAAGCCACGGGAGCCTATATATAGCTTATTTAAGCCTTACTCCTCAATATATTGAGAATGTGTTTAGTTGGTTGACGATTATATGAGAGAGGTTAAGTCTTACTTAAACAGACCTAAATGAGATTACCGTACAAAGGTGTAGGCATAACTTTAATATAATTTTGGTGTCTAGAAGGCCTTTGTAACACTAAGGATATTGGAAAACTATATGGAAAAACTAGTATGCATAGATGAGAACATATCTTTAAGAAGAAGGGTAGGAAATGCAAGAATTTGCTTGAGTGTGGGATTGGAGAAGGAACTTCGAGAGCAAATTCACCTGATGAGTTTAGGGGAGGGTAAAACATTAGTGGATGACTCTATTCAAATAAAATACCAATGGAAACTTATATTGTGGATGCATGGTAAACAGTGGAAAGAGACTGGCAGAAGATTTATAAGAGGTGATTATAATGAATTAATGAGATTAGAGCCGAATTTAGAGGTGGAGACAGAAGTAAGTCCTAAGGGTAAGGAAGTCTAAGAGGGATCTAGTGCAAATGAGAATGGGATAAACTTAAGTGTCCCAAGCAATGAGAAGACTGAGATTGTGAAGTTAACTAGATCCTTAGTAGATCAAGAAGAGAGTGTAATTGTTTATGAAACCTTATATATACAAGGAAATGTAAGTAAGGAAACTATATAAGGGGTTATAGAAGGTTTAGATTAGAGAGAGGAGCAATAGATTCATAAAGAGGTAGTGAATAATCTCAATATCCTGATAATAATGAAGAAAGAATCCATTGAAGAGGATAGAGGGAGATCAGAGGGGGAGGGGATAAGTTGATGGATAATGAGGAATTTAAAGTGATAAAAGGATATGTATAAGGAATATGGCTAGAGGTCCTAAAGATAAAGTGGCATTAGTATGCCAATAATGTCATGGAATATGGGGAGAATTAACAACCCTCAGAACAATTAGTGTTGGACTCCGAGCCTTAAGTGACAACTTAGAGATATGAAATGAAAAATTCAATGAGTGTTTTACTATATGTTTTGTGTATTAGATGAATTTTATACTTCAAGGATATTGATGAGAAAAG
>JAOTAZ010000220.1:4555344-4568248 GCA_025629785.1 Erythroxylum oxycarpum | reverse complement strand
TTATTATTACTCTATTATTTTAATATGTATAAAAATATATTTTTAATGTTAATTTATCAAAAAATATATCTATCAGTTAAGATAAAATCGCATATGTTTAAATTTTTTCCAATCCTCCTAATCAGTCAAATTTTCACTGAGTTATTATATTGTATGTGATAGTTTATAAAATGTGCTTCCAAAAAATAGGAAGTCCATCCTATAAAACTTTTTTTTTTTTTGCATTCACAGCACTAACATAAAATATTGTGTAGTGTTTAATTTTATAAAAAATAAAACAAATACAAACAAATGAGTATTTCAATCCATAAAGGGTTAAAATCACTTTTTTTAAAATTTTTTTTAATAATGTTACTTATTTCTTTGTTTTTTTTTAACTCTTTAGAATCAATCATAATTTTTTCCCGCATGCCACTTTATTAATAAGGATGACAATGAATCGATTCGTAAGTTAATCTTATCAATCTTTTTAAAATAATGTTTATTTTTAATTGAATTCAAATTTGAAATGCTCAAGTCCAAACCTACCCGAAACCTAATTTTTTTAAGAAAAATTACATTTGGGCTAAACCTAGCCCATGGTCGATCCATTGAAAATACATTATTTTAGAGCCATAGGCTAACCCTATTCACTACTATTTTATACTTATGTAAGTATTTTTATACTTTAAAATTTTATTTATTCACTTAGCACAACTACATGTCACATACCTAATTTTCATAGATTCAAAAAAATTAAAAGTTGAAACCAAAAAAAGAGAGAGTAATAATTAAAATGTTTCTTAAATAAAAATTTATTGCATATTAAGTCGTTGTAAACGAGAAAACAAAATTATAAATAAAATAATTCACCATCTTACTTTAATTACAAAATCATTATCTTAAATAATATATATTCCAACATTAAAACATAATGTAGAAATTATACATAATTTTCATATCTTAAGTTATTATCAAATTTTAAATTTTAATGCAAATTTTATTCAAACTAAATAGTGATGGACTGCTTCAACCTAAAGGCCTTTTGCCACCTTAATTGATCTGTGCTCCAAGCATGGCTCCTCCCTTCAAGTTATGATAGACTCTTTAATTGTCTCTTAAACACATGTATTCTCCATAGGAGACCACGTCAGGCATGGACCCACAAGAGTTCTTCATATCTATGCTTCATGGCTAACGGTCAAGTAAGGTTTCCCGTTGGAGGCTGCCCAAGATTAAACCGTGATTCAATCCTCCAACGGTGATCGGGTTTGCGACTGGAGGCTTTTAGAGTTGGGGATCAACCTTTTGGTCCAAGTAAGATGTCCCGTTTGCTATCGCACAACCTAGACGACTGACCCTATTAAATATCAATTGTTTGATTATAAAATTTTTATTTATTATAATCATTCTTGTGTTTCACTTTGATGTTTGTATGTATTTTCTTTTGAAGTAATAAGATTCGTGTCACATGGATATTAACTCCCTCCTACCGGTATAATTTAGATAAATTAAATTGAAGTCGGGCGTATTCATTAAGTACCTAATCCAAACACCTCATCTGATTTGAAAATAATTTTTGACACTCAGATCAAACTGCTTTCAACACTTAAGAATTAGATGATGTGGTCCTGTGAACCCATAAAAATCTTAATTATACCTCCTATATTTGCTCCAGGTAAATTTATCTTGCAAGGATTGAAGGTAGTAAATCATAGATATTGCTATGAATCTCATGTGATAACAAAAATTAATATCTATTATATTAGATCCCATTAAATACATCGAGTTATCATTTATGTTTTAATGTGTATAAAATACAATTCAAAGTTGTTCATTTTAGGTACAGAAAAATGAGTAGAACCTAAATCCTTACATCATATAAATTAAATAACAACAATTAGTCCATCTTTTACTTTTCTTCTCTCATCCTCATAACTCATCTTTGGACTTTCCTCATTGCACTATGTCTTCAACATGTGAACTTTCAGAGATGTTGATGGAATGAGGATGATTTGTTGATATTCTTCATATTTACGGTATTTATTACTTTGAATATCTGATAGAAAAGATGCTTTAGTTACGCGAATTCACAATTGGCTTTTGCTTTCGTACCCTGTGGGTCCAACTGAAGGCTGCCTGTGAGTCAAGTGCATATCTTCCAGTCCTGACGGCGATTTGGTCGTTGGGTGGGTCCGAATGATTATTATTACGTTCACATTAATCCCTTTTTTTTTACTTAGTGGGATTTATATCGGCTCAATCAATGTTACCAATCGACTATGCATACGATTCAGCGTGTCAATTATTAGAATATCGATTCGAGGGTCTTCTTCTACTCATATAAAATAAAATATGTTGAGCTAAATCTTTTTTATATAAAAACTGCTTTATTTTATTTTTTTTATTGATATATGCAACTTATCTTCTCATTTCTTTTTTTGATTTCATATTTATATTATATGATCTCATATTCATATTTATATAAATAATAATAATAATTCTTATAATTATATATTAACATAAAATTGTGAAAAAAGAATCAATGTGAATCTCAAATCATAATTTGCAAAAAATTTATGCTATTTTTTATGCAACTACTACAAAGTCAATAATTCTATAAACTTGAGCTTTTGTTACTAACCAGAGTAATTAACAAAGAAAATATTGCAGAACCAAAAGTGGCTGTAATCTATGAGATTAAATTTATTACAGTATTCGTAACATTGATTGAGCCAGTCTAAATTCGCATAAGTAAAAAAAAGGGATTAGTGTGAACGTAATAATATCATTCGGACCCACCCAACGACCAAATCTCCGTCAGGACTGGAAGATATGTACTTGACTCACTGGCAGCCTTCACTTTGACCCACAGGGTAGATTAAATTTTGATATAATAATACTAGTAGTCTAGTATTATTTTAGATAAAATTTTAAATTTATAAAATAATTCCTAAATTTTTTAAAAAATATTCCTGAACTCAGCGTTGCCATTAAGTATTTGATACTGCTGAATTTACGAGTGGAGTGGAACTCCCAGTCTTGCTCAATCGAAGATCAGCTCCTTATCACTGAAATTTGCTTACATATCCTAAACTCGTATACAATATCATATTATTTTTTAGCTTTACGTTATTATTTTACTAAAAGTTAATATTATAGTTTTACGAATCTATATTTTTGTTATTAGTTTAGTGATTTTAATTTATTTTTAGGTATATTTAATTTATTTTACATCCACAAGCAAAAAAGACGAAATTTAAATTATGGAGTTGGATACAATAAAGCTTGTTAATAAGTAAACAACAATTTTTAAACAAGTAAATTTTGTAATTCATTAATTTACTTAATTGAGTTTGAATTTTTAGGAGTTCAAGCAGGTAAACATTAATGATGAATTTATTTCGGAGTTGACATAGGCAACTGTCATATATGTTTGATATGATTTTGTTAAAAAAATTGAGCTAATATTATGATTTCATATTCTTTTTTAAAATTATCTAAGACTTAAGAATTTATTTTTACATTATTAAACACAATTTTATGCTTAGTAATATTTACATAATTGATAATCATGCTTATTTTGATTAGATATATTAGTTATCTTTAGATATGCTAAATACTTCTAATAAAGTATACTAATTAATCACAGTTATATTTATTGATATAAAATTAACTAATCAACTTTTAGGTGATTCTTAAATATTTTAGTATCAACAAATTTTAGTATATCCATTAAATATATCATTATGTTATTGCAATCATAAGCATCACATTATCACGAGTAACTATATATCTATTTTAATTTGATATTTATAAAACATTCTAATTTGGCCACTTAGATAACTAACAAATTATTCATTATATAAACATCAAATTAATTAAATAATAATAAAAGTCATATTGAAACTAATTCTTGTTCATGTGCATAAGTATGTTATTACATTAATATATGATGCTAAAATCATGCCTCAAATTTTACAATTAAAACCTAGGGCATTTAATAAAACAAGAGGCTTAAGAGAAATCAAAGCAAGTAATTTATCTAAAGATTATAATTCATCATGACAACTAATAAAAGTAGACATAAAGGTATTAATGTAGCATTGAAGAGACATGATAAAAGAAACAGATGAAATGAAACACATTGATGGCACATGAGAGAATGCACGAGAGAAACAAAATTAATGAGAGAGAGAACCTTTCATGTCCGTTAATGGAATGTTTTCAAACCATCCTTATAGAAGAAACGTAAGATAAAACAAAACACATTTAATAAATGTAATTAATGGCCTTGTTAATTCCATTGGCGTGTCAACTTGACAGGGAAGCACTTAATATTGTTTTTTCCTTTCTTTCATAATCTTGGTAACGTGCTTTAATTAGGTGGAAACAAAACATTTATAACGTTCCATGTACAAGAAAGAGAGAAGACGTGATTATTTCCTTTTAAAACCAAAACATGCCGTAATTGGTAAGAAAATCACTATAAAATATTTTCTTGATCATGTAAATAATTATATTATAATAATTCTTGATTTAATATCTTAAATAGAAAATTATTAATTCTCAAAATCATGCTCATGTAATCTTTCTTATATTAAAACTTTATCATGTAAATTTAAACACATAAATTGCAGGATCTTAGAATCTAATAATTTTTCACAATAACATAAGCTGATCCATAT
This sequence comes from Erythroxylum oxycarpum, assembly GCA_025629785.1. NCBI lineage: Eukaryota > Viridiplantae > Streptophyta > Magnoliopsida > Malpighiales > Erythroxylaceae > Erythroxylum > Erythroxylum oxycarpum. The sequence continues at coordinate 4,563,581 of JAOTAZ010000220.1, read as the reverse complement.
ATTGTAATGGGCCCAGATCCACCAACAACAACCCAGAATATAGAATCAACTAAGGAGCCGTTACTCCCTCGCAAATCCCAGCGTGAGAAACGAACTCTTGCATTCCTAAAGGATTACGTGATGGACTGATATGAATTCTGTTATAGTATTCAGTTAAGGTTGAGTATAAATAAACAGGAGGTAAGATGGAATAGGCAGAGAATTTACTTGTATCGATTTAGCCTTCTTCTCCCTCTACTAATCACAATCTTGTGTCAAGCTTTCCTTTCTCAACCCTTCTGTAATTCTTGCTCTATCAGTTAAGTCAACATATTGTACTACTAAATTCCAGCAATATAGACAATTTACCGTTTACCTCATTCCTACTTTTACACTCAACAACAGTCATTACAAATTTTGTGCTTTCATTCTCGTCCTCTCCTCCATGGCTGATAACACCCGTCTCGCTAAATTGATTCCACTGTCACCAAGCTCTAGACCGATTTTGTTGGGTCCGAGATTCGGTACCTGCGGAAACAGGCCCAGCCATAAGCCCCAGCATACCCCCGCGGCCCACACAATCGGTACTGTCCTCTTTGGTCTGGGAATCCCTCTCCAGAATTTGAACACAAGACCTCAAGGTTTTATAGTTTCCACATGCTTGGTTACAGGAAGCCAAATTATCCGAAACCCGCAGATTGCTACTTAAATTGCTACCCACCACTAATTTTGACAAAAAACCCGTCACCTCCGGCCTCCTTCCTTCCCCCACTCCCAGCCCCTTTAAGCTTTCTCCCAATTCAGCTCAGTCCGCCCTTCACCCTAATTTCACCCGCCGCCTGACCCATAATGAGGCCCAATGTCGGCAAGATCAGGGATTATGCTTTTATTGCGACGAAAAGTTCGTCAGAGGCCACAAATGCCATAAACCCTAAATGTTTCTTCCCGACGACGACTACCCTCCTGATGACACTGACCCACTTCCCTTTCCGTCGGACCCACTTCCTTCACCCACCACCCCCACTTCTCTCGATCCCGATCTCACCGCCCTTTCTGCTCCAATTTCCAACACCTCCGCCCCTTCCCCTGACCAACACACCATGATTTCCTACAACGCCATGTCGGGTTGTGTCTCTCCCGCCACTCTCCATTTTTTGGGACAAATGCAGGGCCGTGCAGTCTAAGTTTTGTTAGATGGGGGCAGCACACACAACTTCATTCAGAGCCGCATCGCTCACCATCTTGGACTCACCATCGATCCCTCCGTGCCCTTTCTGATTTTGGTTGGCAATGGCGAAAGCATCTATAGCGAAGGCAAGGTTTGCAACGTTAATTTACAAATCCAAGGGACTGACATTACAGCCGATTTTTATGTCCTTCCCTTGCAAGGCTCTGACGTCGTTTTAGGTGTGGCTTGGCTCGCCACTCTCGGACCGGTCCTCACCAATTATGCCACATCCACCTTCCAATTTCGCCTTGGTGACTTAATTATTTCCTGGACAGGACTTCATAGTAATTGCCCCCAACCCATCCAACTCAATTCCTTACGTCGGACTCATGCAATCGGCTCTGTCGCTGCCTACTTTCGCCTTCAAATCAACTTCCAACCTACCACAATTTCCACCACAACACCTACTGCCTTTGCTCCCCTCCTACATCATTATCGGGATGTTTTTACTAAACCATCCGGACTTCTCCCTTCCCGCCCCACCGACCACTCTATTCACCTCGCCCCTAATGCTTCCCCTGTTAACGTCCGACCCTACCGATACCCTCACTTCCAAAAACACGAGATCGAAAAGCAAGTCACAGAGATGCTCAACGAAGGGATTATAAGGCCCAATACAAATCCATTCTCGTCTCCGGTTCTCTTGGTCAAGAAGAAGGATGGTACTTGGTGCTTCTGCGTCGACTACCGGGCTCTCAATGCCATCACCATACACGACCGATTTCCCATTCCTACTGCGGATGAGTTGTTTGATAAGCTTTTAGGTGCCACAGTATTCTCCAAGATCGACTTACTTGCAGGCTTCCATCAAATCTTGCTCCGACCCGAGGATGTCCATAAGACGACATTCCGCACTCATGACGGCCATTTCAAATTCTTCGTCATGCCCTTCGGCCTCACGAATGCTCCCTCCACATTCCAGGCTACAATGAATGGTATTTTCAAATCTTACCTTCGTCACTTTGTCCTAATCTTTTTCGATGATATCCTTGTCTACAACAAAAGCCTTTCCGACCATCTTCACCATTTGTCTCTGGTCTTCGACACCCTTCACGCCCATGGGTTGGTCGCCAAGGAAAGCAAATGTCTTTTTGGCCAATCAACGATCGAATATTTAGGCCACATTGTTACCTCAAAAGGCTTGCAGGTCGACCCCAATAAAATCTCTGCCATCTGAGACTGGCCGATCCCCACCACCGCCAAAGGCGTTCGTGGCTTCCTTGGGCTGGCAGGTTACTACCGCCGTTTCATTCGCGGTTTTGCTCGGATCGCTTCACCTTTGTCGGACCTCCTTAAGAAAGATGGGTTTGAGTGGACGTCCTCGGCTCAAACCGCCTTCGACCAGCTCAAAATTGCCTTGTGTAATGCTCCCTTGTTGGCTTTTCCCTATTTCTCTTCTCCATTTACAATCGAGACGGACGCTTCCAGCACGGGCATTGGAGCTGTTCTGGTTCAACATGGCAAACCAGTGGCTTTTTATAGCCAAAAGCTATCGCCAAGGATGCAACGGTCCCCCGCGTATCATCGCGAAATGTATGCTATCACCCAGGCCGTTGGAAAGTGGCGGCAATACCTTTTGGGGAGACGGTTTACGATCATCACTGATCAGAAAGCACTTCGGAATCTCGCTGCGCAAACCATTCAGATCCCCGAACAACAGCATTTTTTGTACAAACTGGTGGGATATGATTTAGAGGTGTTGTATCGGCCTGGTAAACTGAATACAGTGGCAGACGCTTTATCACGGGTCCCTACTGACTGTTTTCTGGCCATCTCCATTCAACAATTCAGTCGTTTAGGCGCATTTCGTGATCTCAATACCACCAATCCTGAACTTCTTCAGATTCGCACCAAGGTGGAAGCTTCTAATCCCTGTTTTCATCACTATTCCATTTAGGAAGGTTTGTTGTTCTTTCGAAACCGACTGGTCGTCCCCCTTGACCCTTTACTCCGGCGCGCTATTCTTGAAAATTTCCACTGCTCCGTCATAGGTAGCCATGCCGGCACTACACGTACCTTTCACCGTGTCGCTGTCAATTTTTATTGGCCTTCGCTGCACCAGGATGTCCGGCGATTCGTGTAAGAATGTCTCATCTGTCAGACCATGAAATCGTCGCAGTTATCCCCAGCCGGCCTGTTACAACCACTGCCTCTCCCAGATCAGGTATTCGAGGAAGTCAGCATGGATTTTATTACGGGCCTTCCGCCTTCCTTTCGCAAAACTGTTATCTTTGTTGTTGTGGATCGTCTGTCAAAATATGCACATTTCTTCGCCTTGCCCAGCAATTTTGACGCTACCAAATTGGCACATATTTTCTTGAATGGGGTTGTGAAGTTACATGGCATTCCATCCAAAATTGTGAGTGACCGTGATCCGCTCTTCTTAAGCACATTTTGGGCAGAATTCACAAAGCTATAGGGCAGATCCAGAGCCTTAAGTTCCGCCTATCACCCCGAAACTGATGGGCAGACTGAAGCTGTCAATAAGGTCTTGGAGATGTATCTTCGCTGCTCTGTCACCGACGTCCCAAATACATGGGTTCCATTATTACCCTGGGCTGAGTATTGGTACAATACGTCCCACCACAGTTCAACTGGCATGACCCCCTTTCGCGCACTTTATGGTCGAGATCCCCCGACAATCCTTCGCTACATTCTAGGCACCGTTAAACTATCCGCAGTTGACCATGCATTGTCCGATCGCGACCGTATCCTTGCACACCTCAAGGCCAACTTACTCAAGGCCCAAACCCGTATGAAAAATCAGGCTGACAAACATCATCGGGATGTTTCCTTTGCTGTTGGCGATTGGCTCTTCGTCAAACTCCAACCATACCGCCAGTTGTCACTGCGCCTTCACCGCAACCAGAAACTCGGGCCTTGATATTTTGGCCCTTTCCAAGTCCTCCAGAAAGTTGGCTTGGTCGCTTACAAACTGGACCCTCCACCTTCATCTCACCTTCACCCGGTTTTTCACGTTTCAGTTTTAAAGAAATGCGTCGGCCAGCCGCCCACTCAGACAATACCATTACCCTTCGTAGAGCCAGCTCTCGAACCGCCCCGCATACCATCCCACATTCTGGCAACCCGCACCTGACTGGTTGACGGCAAGTCCGAACCTCAACTACTTGTGCAATGGGAGGGACTCGGGACCGATGCAGCTACTTGGATGCCGACCAACGAATTCCACACTTCATTCCCAAACTGGAACCTTGAGGACAAGGTTCATTTTGTAGGCGGAAGCACTGTAATGGGCCCAGATCCACCAACAAAAACCCATAATATAGAATCAACTAAGGAGCCGTTACTCCCTCGCAAATCTCAGTGTGAGAAACAAACTCCTGCATTCCTAAAGGATTACGTGATGGACTGATATGAATTCTGTTATAGTATTCAGTTAAGGTTGAGTATAAATAAATAGGAGGTAAGATGGAATAGGTAGAGAATTTACTTGTATCGATTTAGCCTTCTTCTCCCTCTGTTGAGCACAATCTTGTATCAAGCTTTCCTTTCTCAACCCCTCTGTAATTCTTGTTCTATCCGTTAAGTCAACATATTGTACTACTCAATTCCAGCAATATAGACAATTCACCGTTTACCTCATTCCTACTTTTACACTCAACAGCAGTCATTACATATATTTCCGATATTTTCTGAACAGTTAATCTCTAACAATCTTCAACAAGATATTCTTAGACTTTTCTCTCTCTCTTGACCTTTGTTTTGTTATTTTGCATATATTGTCTAATAGAGAGATACATGAAAAACTTAATAAAGAGAGAGAGAGAGGAAGTAGTTATCAGTTTAAAATTCAAACGACACCTCTTTTCATTGTCCTTATTTTTACATTCCATAAATACATCACATTATTATTTTAATTAAACTTAATATCTCTTATTCAAATAACTAATAAGATTTAATATACTTAAATGATTAAACCAAAATATATGTACCATACAATTAAATTTTCTAACAATCCAACCATTTGCTTAATTGATGCTCTATCAATTTGCACATCTGCTAGTCCAGCTCCTAGGTACATTCCCAAATCAGAAAATTCTCTATTACGTTTATTTTTTAGGCACTCCAAGCCAATGTCAAAAATTTGACCAGCCGTATGTTAATCAAGGTTGAAATCTTTAACTTCTAAGTCTCTTATTAACATTAAATACATTTTTGATAAAAATTAATTAAAAATATTTTAAAAGTTCTGTAGACAATTATTGAAATTTTAATGCATTTATATGTGCATAATTTTTATTTACAACAGCGTATATAAAATTTTAAAAAATCATTATACATAATTATGTCATTGAAATAGTATGACTTAAGTGAGTCGTTAAAATTATTATGCCTATTGGTATTTCCATTTTTTAAGTACAATTTTTTAACGAAAGATTACACGATGCATAATTTTATGTTGTTAAATAGATAAATACATAGTACGTAATTATAGGTAACAGAAAAGTGTCACTATTCACATTTTTTATTGAAAATATAATTATTACAAAAAAACTGATAATAAGAGATTGATCCCATTAAATGATATCAAGCTTGTTCTCAGTTCTAAAAGTTCAGGAGTTTCAATGAAATCAGCATTTGAGGTATAAAAAATCAGAAATAAATCCATCTATTTTGACTAAACTTAGGTTGGATTGAACAAGTCACCAACTTCCATTACCATGTCCAATAAAATATAGTATATGGTAGTATCTCAACAATCCATTTAAATACGACAAGTCACATCAAATTTTAGAAGTATATATGCAATTCATCAACATAGATTGTCTTTTAGTGACTGCTAACTTTGCGAATATAATGACGTTAAAGTCAGAAACAAACTACAGCCTACACGGACCAAGCATAATTTTCGTATGTCAAAATTTGAAAGCTGAAATATAAGACTTTTTCGCGTGTCGATCACGATGAGAATCAAGAAACGAAGATTTTAGCGACACAAATTAAACATGAGATAAAATGAGGCACTGATGGGATTACAAGGCAAAAGTCAAAATATAGCACCAGTGAGGTAACACCGTACGTTTTTTTGCGACCAGAGCTAGAAGTCAAAGAGTGTATACCAAAAACAATCCTTACATGAAAGCATTCAATGGTCTGACGAAATCAGCTGAGGTTCAATGTACCTAGTTACCATTGGCATGACATTGAGGTTCCCAATATACGTTAAAAACTAAAGTATATTTCTTTCCTATTATGACGTTGAGCCTCAGGATATACCTCATCCCTTGTTGCACAAGAAGTCCTGTAAGTTCCAGGCGCTTCAAATTCGTGAATGCTAAGAATTCATAGCCCTATTTCACATGTATTCAGTTACACTGAAATTTTATTAGAGGTTGAGGTTTGTAATTGTTCAAATTTGATCAAAATTTATTTACTTAGGAATAAATTGTTATGGAATGAATGTGATGATGGATTGTTGAAGGATATACTAATACCTTTATAAGAATATCGTGCCACCATCAGTTGTATTGTCTAATTTCGCTTAATCCACCTCAATGAAAATTGATGCCTAACATTGCCTAGGGTCCTTTGAATTCACTCTCGTTGTCAGAAACTCTCTAGGTACTTGCATGGTTAATAAGGAATGTTTCATTATTGTGCATTGAATATTATTGATTGTAAAAAATATATAAAGTGCAGCTTATTTACAGTTCAAGTGGAAGAATTCATATCTAACTTAACTAGTTCTAGATAAATATATATAACATACTTAACAAACTAATAAATAGTGAATGAGGCAGCAATCTGAGTTTGGAGCAATGGAGTTGATGTTAGATCAAGGCTTATTATTAATGATTTTGTTGACAACATTACAACTTTTTAAAATTTAAATTGGATTTATTTTCTTGTATAAATAACAATATAATTCTTAAATGGAAATAAAAGCATAGGATAAATGTTTCATTTCTTGCTGGAATCTTCTTTATAAACTTACCTTTTTATAAATGATTCCATGACATCCTGAAGGATCTTACTAATTTGAATAATTAGCTCCGGAAACCTTGACAGAACGTCTAAATATCAAAGATTTCAGCAGAGATAATATCGAAGATTAAGCAACGACTAGTTGAAGAAATTGTTATTTAAGGAAAAGCCATTACATTTGCAAAAAATACTTCAGTAGCATCAATATTCTTGAAAGTCATATTTATATCAAACTCCTTATTCCTTAGAAAGTAAAATAACTCTATTGAGAGAGACTATTAAATTTTTTATACATTTTTTGTTGAGAGCTTGTAGAGGTTTATTAAACACTTCAAGTGTGCTCCTTCTGTTTTAATTTCGCAAAAGGTTTCTTTCGTTTTGAGCATTGACAGGGTCCTTTCGTTTTAAACAAGCTTTTTATGCTTTTTTTAAACGTTAACAGACTCATTTCGTTTTCTTAAACGTTAATAGGAGCCTTTCATTTTTTTAATAGGTTCCTTCTATTTACAAACTTTTCTGTTAAAATTTTGCATGCTCTTATTATTTACACGAATTGATAGTAACTTAAAATTTTACAGTTACACATAATTTACCCTCCTCTTATGTGTCTTTGCTTTATCATTTAGCATCAAAGCAAGGTTTCACATTTATTGTGTTTTACAGCACATGATAGATCACGACAAATAATTTGAGAAGCCTTGAAGGACAATCCGTCTCAAAGCCTCCTTATTTCAATGAAAATAACTATTCTTATTGCAAAGAGAGAATGACCATTTATCTTCAATCTATAGATATCAAAATTTGATAAGCTATCAAAATTGGAGTCATACCTCTTGCTACTGATAACGTAAAAATGTGAACTGATGCTGATAGAAAAAACACACAGTTGAATGCCAAAGCTAGAGATTGTCTAATCTATACACTATCTCCAGAAGAGTATGAAAAGATATCCTTCTGTTCTACAATAAAGCAAATGTGAGACAAACTCCAAGTTACTTTTAAAGGAATAAATGTAACACCCCACTCCCGAGTGACCCGAACCCGATATCGTTGGTGATATCCGAGTCCGTGTCCCGCGAGGGTG
>JAOTAZ010000220.1:4499014-4512101 GCA_025629785.1 Erythroxylum oxycarpum | reverse complement strand
CTTTGCTTTTGCCCAAGTTTTGGTGCTTGGTACATGATCTTCCTCATTTAACTTTAATTCCTCAATCTTGGATTCAATTTCTTCAACTCCATTTCCTGAATTTCCTGCATCATCATCAAAACAAATCTTTCTTGGGGGTGAAATCCTATCATCGAATTTAACATGAATACTTTCTTCAACACACTTATTCCTATTATTATAAACTCTAAATGCCCTACTAGTTAGAGAATAACCAAGAAATACACCAACATCAGATTTTGAATCAAATTTCCCTAAGTTATTCTTTTCATTATTATTAATAAAAACTTTGCAACCGAATGGGTGAAAATATGAAATATTGGGTTTCTTACCTTTTCATAACTCGTATGGTGTCTTGTTTTTATCTCATCTAAGATGTACCTTGTTGATAACATATCATGCGGTATTGATTGCCTCCGCCCAAAATGCTTTAGGAAGATTGCATTCATTCAGCATTGTTTTACTCATTTCTTCAACTGAGCGATTCTTCCTTTCTACAACACCATTTTGTTGTGGTGTTCTTGGTGTTGAGAAGTTGTGCTCTATTCCATATTTGTTGTAACATCCCGGCCCTACATTAGGGATTAATGTGTTTGTTACTGTGCACTGAAGCTAGAACCGATCAAATTGATATTGAACTGGTCGATCGATAGAACCGATCGACTACACTGTCGTATGTGAATGGTGAGGCCGAGCGATGCGCTGGCCGAGCGATCGCGTTACCGAGCGATCGTCTGGGTCGAGTGATTAAAAATGAAAGGTTTAGGAATTGCAAAAAGTGAAATGAAAGGTAATAATGACATGATATACTGTTGATGCCGAGCAGTAATGAGGTCGATCGGTCAAGATGATAATAATGCCGATCAGTACCGATAGTGCTCGCTTAATGTTGGACGGTTCGGATAATGCCGATCGATAGGAAAGACTGAGTAAATCAATAGATCAATAATATGTTAAACTGGAAATCAGACGGATCGACAGAATAGGAATTGTGACCGACTGATTGAGATAAAAATGGAAATCGGGAGACTAAATGACTGACATACAGAATGACCGACCGACTGAGGAAATAGAAACATGATTAAACAGAACTGTGATTGATCGAAAAAATGAAGTGAATTTATGACAAACCGATCTATATAGATTGATGACAATGTGTAGTGATTGTGAAGTGGATGTGGGAAATAGATGGGGTAATTGGACTGACCAATCAGTTTGAATGAGGTGATACTGAAATGGAACTATAGATGGGTATAGTGAATGGGTACGGGCTAGACATAATACTGAATTGACCGAGCATGATGCATTGACTGACTGATCGAGGAGCACTGATTGTCGATCGACCAGCATTGCCGGTCGATGACCTGACTGACCGATCAATAGGAACTGATCGACTGATTATGAGGACTGATTACTAAGGTGAATGTCTACATACATGAACGGATCGAATAAATGGGAATACTTGTGCTATCTGACTGCATTGTGAATTGTGAATTTGATATTTGAGTGTAGATCGATCTTTTAGCTTTCTAGCGGCACCAAGTTGTACCGCTTTTGCTTCTCTGTTTTATTGTGCTCATTTGACCGATCGATCCATTCTACTGATTCTGACCGATCGATCTGTTCTCTTATTTGGCAATCTATGTTGGCAGATCGACCTTTGTTTGGCCGATCGATCTGCCCTTCTGTTCTGTTCTGATCGATCTGCCCTGTGTGTGGCCGATCGACTCTAATCTTTGTAATTGGACCGAGCGACTTTGATCTTTGTTACTGACTGACCGATCGATTTGGCCGACCTCTCCTCATTATTGTACCCTATTGATTATTGCAGGCCGATCGATCCGACCGAGCTCCTTGCTTTGTATTACCGAGCTCCCTTTGACTGACTGAATCCGAGCTCCCTTTGACTGATCCTACCGAGCTCATTTGTTTGGTTGCTCATTGCCGAGCTCTCTGCTTTGATTGTCGAACTCTTTGCTCTGTTATTATGGCCGAGCTCTCCTAGGCCGACCGATTCCTTTGTTATCATTACCGAGCTCTTTGCTCCTTGCTTTGTATTGGCCGAGCTCATTACTGAGCTCTCTGCTTTGTTCATATGGCTGAGCTCGTTACCGAGCTCTATTGCTGACTGAACTCTCTCCTTTGCTGGCCGAGCTCTCTGATCGAGCTCCCTTTGACTGACTGAATCCGAGCTCCCTTTGACTGATCCTACCGAGCTCATTTGTTTGGTTATTCATTGCCGAGCTCTTTTCTTCGATTGACCGAGCTCCTCACATTGTGTACTACGACCAACCTTTGTTCATTTGGCCGACTGGCACTGCTCCTTATTTCTGACCGAGCTCCATCTTTGCATCACTGTTATTTACCGAGCTCCTCATTGTTTGATCGGACTGAGTTCATGACCGAGCTCCTCATTGTTTGATCGGACTGAGCTCATGACCGAGCTCCTCATTGATTGATCGGACTGACCTCATGACCGAGTTCCTTATTGTTTGATTGAGACCGACCTTATACTAAGTGAATTCTCCAATGTTGTTCGAACCCCCATCAGTTGTTTTGATTACAGCTGAGCTCCTCATTAGTTGATCGAGCTCTTCCTTGCCGAGCTCCTTACTATTTGCTGACCTCTTTTCTTAGTGGTCGACTTTGTATTTATTGATTATTGGAAGTGCTGGTTGGCATTTAATGAGAGTGGACACGTGAATAATAGGATGCATGACACGTAAAGAGAAGGTTCGAGAATGGGACAAGTGAATGGCCAAGATTTGTAGTCAAAAGAGAAGTGTAACACGTTATTGACTGCATTTATTGAAAGTGAGTATAAAAGCTTCCAAGGAGAAGCTATTGAAAAAAGGGAGAGACGAATGAAGAAGGAGGAGAACGCCGAAAATTTCAGACAGGCGCATCCGGACGACGCGAATGCTAATCTGGAGCATCTGTGAGTAGGCCGAGATGGTTTAATCTCCTTGTTTGTTTTATTTGCTTGTTTTACTGTATGAGTTACTGTACATTGACTGACTGATACTGATACTGATTTTGATACTGATACTGATGCATAACTGCATGAAATTAACTTGAAGTTGTGACCGGAGTAGCCAACACTGATATTGTTACTGAACATAGCTTTAAGCTCACTGATACTGTTACTGATATAGAGCTTTAAGCTCTCACTGATACTGTCACTGCTACTGAAAAGAGGCTTGAGCTCTCATACTGTTACTGGCACTCGGTCACAACAGCATAACAATTGGAAAGTGAGTCACATGCATAACTGAAATACTGTGATTTATACTGATACATGGATTATTGTGCTATGTGTACTGCTTGACTGTGATTGATAAACTGCACTGTATGTAATTGTTATGACTGAAATGAGTTACTCATGTTGTGCATATATGTATTGTGTACGGGGTGAACCATCGATGATGGTCACTCATTGAGTTCGCAAATCTCATCAAAATTTGCAAATATTTTTCAGGACACTGAAGAATACCCGTCCGACGAACGGGAGTATGCCTACTGCTTAGTGATCGGGATCAGTTGTGTCTGCCTCTTGTATTTGATTATTATTGTCTAAGTTGTACTTTGTAATTTTCCAAATCATTGTATTAGTGTTCGGCCCCAAATGGGCCACTGGACTCTGTTATGTTTGAAATGTACTGATTGATTGATAAATGTACTGGACTGATCGGTTTGTTAATGAACTGAATTATTGGTTGATCGGTAATACTTGGATGTACTGTTTTAAAACTGTTGGCCGAGCATTTTTTCTTATCCGCATATGCATATACTGTTTTACTCAATGTTTTACCGACCAACTTTTGACTGAGTGGCTTGATGTCTGCAAGCCTGTGCCGAACGATTGACTAGTGTCAATCGAAATTTGGACTGATCGACCGTCCTAGCACGCCGCTCGTGCGGGCACGAGCTCGGACATCCCTCTCGATGTCGAGTGCGGGTCGGCGGGAGCGGGGCGCTACAGAAAATTAAAACAAGAAAACCAGAAAATTGCAATAGCTAGAAATCCCTAAATCTACGATTAAGCTACTTGGAATAGGAAGAAGAATTAAACTAGAAAAGCTAAATAAATCAATTGCGGTAGCCTTAGGAATGATGCGTCGATACTGTTGAAGTAAGAAGGAAAGCAAATTGCGGCAGCTAGGAGAAGACGGATGAGCGATGATGGGTCTGTTGATTAATGAAGGAAAAGAATAAAACCAAATTGCAGCAACCAATAAGAGGAAAACAGAGAATATGCGGTGATTTATTGAAATAATGAAGGAAGAGAATAAATCAATTGTGGCAGTCTAAGAGGATGTGCGATGATGATGATGGAAGAGCCAGCAACGTGGTCAAGGAAGAGTCAATACTTGCGGCAGCCAATGAGAGATGTTTTAGAAATCAACAACTGGAAAATAACAAGAAGCAATTTGCGGCAGCCTCCCAAACAGAAGAGGAAAATACGATATTCCAATGGAAGAATTCAGAAAACATGAACCAAGGGAAAAACAATGGGTGTGCAGCTATTTTCTGGAAAAATAGAGAAGACGATCGATACTTGTAACCCTTTCTTCCTTTTATAAACGCCAATCACATTAGTTTCCTTCTTGAATTAAACCTCTTCATTATCTTGATTTGACTTGATCCAAATTGATTGGTCTTTTAATTTCGGTAGGAAACATCTTGAAAAGAAGTCCTGCAGATCTTGGATGGTTGTGTTCTAATTGGAAACAAAATCGAAAAAATTTGCAGATTTGGGATTATGACTTTAGGCGTACCCACGCCTAATTTTTGAATTTCGGCCAAACTGGAATTTTCGAACTTCTTTCCATCTTTTTCCTCTTTTTGATCCATTTTCGTCTTTTTGGTGTTGAAAACCATCTGTGGATATTTAACAATTAATTCCATCAATTTTTGAATACCAATTTCACAATCAATAAACATTAAGTCCAAAATATATGCATTATAATTGACTTAACACCAGGGACTAGATGGAGCTTTTGGAAAATTAACAAATCATATTTGAATGTATCAGGGAAAGGCCTGCTAAAGAGAGGTGAATAAAATTTGAAAAAAAACATATCTCTGTAGAAAAAGCATAATGTAGGCTTCCTTTTACCTTGGAGCTCTAGCAAGTAGACTATAAGACAAACTATCTCCTCCCTTGCAACTTAAATTGTTAACTTGCCAACTTTGAACAATAAGTTAACTATTTAACTTATTAATGGTAAGTTTGTAAAGCATCATGTTAGCAGTTATATGAGATCATTCAGTTAGACCATAGGAGGATTTGACATGCATTCTCTAGCAATTTGCACAACCATAAATGGATGGAATAATGAAAATATCACTAAATATCCTTGTGATTAAGGTAAACCTTCTATGTAATCTATGTTGATGTTAAACCATACTTAGTTTGAATGGGTAGCAGTGAAGTCAAGTAGGAGAATCCATTTTCTCACACTTATTCTTTGAACAGATTTTGTAGTCCTTATATATTGATAAAAATCCCTTTGTAACTTGTGGAAAAAAGAAGCTTAACTTCTTACACATACTTAACTAACCTGAATGACCTCCCTGAGCTATTGTATGAAACAATTATATGATCTTAGTACATAATGTCACTATGCATGAAACAAAGATATGAGCTTAATACGTAATGCCACTAACTTACCTATTACTAATCATCTTTTCAAATTTAAGGTTTCATTACTATATGTATAGGATGCTCCCTCATATTCCTCTTAACTAATCTAAGTTAGCCTTACATTGAATAGAGTCATCTCCTCTCCAATTTTCCTTTATCTCTTAAAACATTTTAGTTGCACTTGTGATACTGAAAAGATAAATAACTCAGAACTTATCATATGAGATGATGAATCGATTGTAGAATTATGACTTCTCTTCTTATAGCGAATGGGGAAATGGAAAGAAATCAAATTAAGAAGCTAAGTTAGCTAAAAAGCAGTGGTGATTTTCTAATCCATTAACTAATTTAGACTATATTGATCCGTTTCAATCAGAAAGTGCCTTCTTGTTAAATAATATAACTATTATTTGATGACCATCGCCAATGCTAAGAAATGCTTGTATCAATCTGAAAGCATTTTGCTAACATATTCTACTAGGTGGCACTCTTGTACAATCATTATACATATTCCTTCACCATACACATCCACTTTTATGATAAATAGTTCACTATGTTGTTCATATCTCCTATGATAGCTCTATTTAATGTTCTATACGTACCCCTTAAACCATATGTTTAGAAAGAATTAGTTGCAAAATGGATTTATTATGAATATGATGAGCATCATGTGCTATACTTCAATTTCTCACTTTAACTGCAAGGTTTTTTTTTCACCATTCTGACTTTGTCTCTTGCTTTTCCTAGGTTGGTCATTACAATTTGGCATAATGACATTTGATGAGGTAATTTTAAGCTTTCACCATGCGAGATGTTTCGTTAATATGGCTGATAATCTTAGTTATGAGAGTGGTTTTATGGATGAAATTGAATTTTATCTTGACTTACTCATCTACTTTGGACTGGTTAATGTATGTAAGAAAAGTGGGTAAAACAATGTGAAAAAGATTTGTTATCTTACGCTTCGTTTCGAGGTAATGTTGATAATAATGATGAAAATGTTGAGAATGTAGAAAATTTAGATGATGTCTCAAATGTTGATGATGGATATGCTGGAGATGAAGCAAATATGGAGGATGAATATAGTGAAGAGGATTTAAAGGAAGGGGATGAACATGATGAAGATGATGGAGATGATGGAGAGCATGAAGATGATGCAAGAGATGAAAATGATGGAGATGATGAAGAAGAGGTAGTTTTTTTTTCAATATTATGACAGTGATGAATATGGAGAACTTGTTAGTGACATAGATGATATGATAGATGATGCGACAAGGAGGAAAAGAAAATACCCTGTTTATGATGAAAATGCAGCTGAGTCTTACATTGAATTAGAGATGTTTTTTCTTAATCATTTGCAATTTAAGCTTATAATTAGTTTGTTATCCATCAAAGAGGGCTATGATGCTTACCAAAAATAAACCCAAATTTTTTCAAGATAAATCTAGGATAGAGAACTACCCTTGGTATATATATGGAACATTTCATAGGAAGCTGTAGTCATTTAAATTTAGGAAATTCAACGACACTCATGATTGTAATAGGGTTTATACAAATCTTAGGATGAATACCAGCATCTTATCTGAGTTAATGATGGATAAGCTTAGAAGGGAGCCATTTATGAAGAATGAGGATATTAAATTTTATGTTAAGGATTGTTTTGGTGTTGAAGTATGTATAAGTCTATTCAGAAGAGCAAAGAAAAAAATATTAGAGAGTGTTGTAACCAACATTGAAGAGGAGTTTGGGAAGCTTCAATCTTATGTTGAAGTCAGTAGACAGACCAACCTAGGTAGCACAATTCAAGTGACTATGTCTCGGCCAATCCCAACATCTTCACATATTTTTGAAATAATGTACATATGTTTTTATTAAACACGGGTTTAGGCATGGGTGCAAGCATTATCATGGCCTAAATGGATGTTAGCTTAAGACCATCACTAAGGGTAAACTGCTATGTGATGTGGGAAGAGATGGAAACAATCAAATATTTCTTGTTGTTTGGGCTATGGTTGAAAATGAGATTACTGTCACTTGGAAATAGTTCATTGAAACACTACAAGAAGATTTACGTCACTTGGGCTCTATAATTGGTTGGACTATAATGATGGACCAACAAAAGATAAAAGCTATTCATATAAAATTGTTTTTACTTTTATATTTGTACTATTTATGTGCTTACTATAATTACGATTAAATAAACTTAATGATTTTGCTACTGAAATGGTTATGTTTTTCCTTGAAGGAACCTGATAAAGCCATTGTAGATTTGTGTCCAGATGTTGAGCACACATGTTTATGTGAACTGGCAAAGAAGATGACATAAAGGGGAAGAGATGAAGGACCACTTTTGGAAGATTGCAAAATCCTGTACAGTAAGGGAGTTTGAAGAAAATCTGCAAAAGCTAAGAGCCAAGAAGGAAAGGACAGTAGAAGACATCGAGAGCTATACATTAGGTCAACAATCGTGCAGGGCATTCCACAGGGAAGACTCTATGATTGAGTTGGTTGACAACAAATTATGTGAGGCATTCAATAAGACTCAGCTTGATGTAAGAAAGTTGTCAATTTAGGGTTGTTTGAGCACATTATAAGAGAAATGATGAAAATAATTGTGAGGAAAAGAAAAGAGGTTGCGAAGTGGAAAGGAAAATTGGGGCCAAGAATATAAGAAACTATTGATAAGAATTCCAACTTTGCTCATTACATCGCAATGGAGAAGGAGGGTATGAGATTGATCATAGTGAGGAAAGATATGTGGTGAGACTTCAAGATAAAATTTGCTCTTGTAGGAGACATACCCTCTTTGGCATTCCTTGTGCACATATCATATATGCTATCAGAGATAAGAGGGTTAATATTGAAAAGTACACTTCAAGTTGGTTATGGAAGAATCAATATGTCAAAGCATATGGGAAGGTTATTCAACCAATGCCTAGTATGAAAGACTGACCTATTAGCAATGAAGAAATTGTTAAGCCACCAAAATTCAAAAAAGAATCTGGTAGGCCCAAAATAACTAGAAAAGGGGTGTTGATGAGCCTCAAAAGACTATAAAAGGTAATAAAAAGAAAATTTCTGACCATATGTCTAAGAGGGCATGATCATCACATGCAGCCACTGCCATAAAGAAAGACACAACAAAAGAGGCTATCCTTGGAAAGGTAGAGAGGTAATTTCTATATTGCTCTATCTTCTTTTTGATACAGCTAAGATTCTTTTTGATAATGGTGGAAATCTAATAGTAATTTTTTCTTTTTCATTATTATCAATACCAAGTTCCAGCCTAGTTTGAAGATCCATACGAAGAGCAGTTAACTCATTTCCATATGAAGGAAAACACAGTTAACCCAAGAAGACATCTCAATAGTTCAAACCAACACAAGAAATCCCAATAAATGCCTTTGCATCTACATCTAGCAAAGTTAAACGGGGAAAGAAAGGCAAAAGAGGAGCATATGTATTTGCCTCTACCTCCGCAACTATGTCTGTATGCACTGGTTCTCGATTTTGTTAATTGTAGAACATATCTCACAAGTTGACAGATGGATTAATAGCAAAAAAGGTTGATTTCACCTCTAAACTTTTGATTGGAGCTAGGTGAGGAAGATTTGTTAAAATACAACATTGGGTTTGATGAGTTTGTAGCTGATCTTGTTGCTTTACTTTATCATGATGAAGGAGCGTGGCAATTGGAGTTGGGCTGAAAAGAATGCTGATGGAGAGGAGAGAAGAATAGATGGAGGAAAAGTCCAAAAGAAAATTTCTTTTTCTAAATTTATTAAACTATAAAAATCATTAATTTGATGTGGTATGTCACATTAGTGACGTTAATAGATAATTTAATGTAAAATTATTTTCACAAGTTGTTAAAAGTTTAAATATTTTAGCGTCACTTTTTAAATTTTAGACTATTACAGTATTATAAAATTAAGTAAAGTTTAAGTTTTTTTTTTATAATTAACCCAAAAGAAAACATGTTTCATTTATAAATTTTCTGAAGTGGACAGTTCCTTTTGCGGTGAGTGAAATGAAACTATTAACTATTTTTGTTTTTGTGCCTAATCCTCGAGCCGCAGCTCACTGGTAAAGCTTAAAAAGGGCCATATTCTGGAAGACAGTACATTGCCAATTAATTTGTCCATGTGCACTATACACTGGACCACGTGAAATGTGTGAAATTGAGAGTTAGATACACATTAAATTGGCATTTAATGTTCTAACAATTTAAAAAATAGAGACCTTCCCAAAAACTTAAGCGGTATTTGCTTCACATTCCGCTAAACTCAATCCGTTACGTTTCCTATCATGATAAAAAACAGTTGAAAA
Organism: Erythroxylum oxycarpum; assembly: GCA_025629785.1. Lineage (NCBI taxonomy): Eukaryota > Viridiplantae > Streptophyta > Magnoliopsida > Malpighiales > Erythroxylaceae > Erythroxylum > Erythroxylum oxycarpum. The sequence continues at coordinate 4,502,107 of JAOTAZ010000220.1, read as the reverse complement.
GGTTACAAAAGAGTAATCCCCCTAAGTTCTTGATGATAATTTTGTTTAAATCTTGCTAACTTATTAATCAAATATCAATGTACTTAATGCTGTTCAAGAACTCTCATCTAATTTAGGTTTTACTCATCATTACAGATGCATATCATGTCTCCTATGAATTTAGGTTGATGACACCTTAAAGATAAAAAGAATTTCAATAGGATATGTCTTAAAATAGTATTTTTAAGAATTAAAAATTTAAAAATACCAACGAAATACAATAACAGAATAATTAGGATTTTTTGTATTACTTGGCAAATTTTGGTATTACTCAATCCCTATTTTAAAAGTCGATGAATCCTAGTAATATTTTTATTTATAGTAACTTTCTTAGATGTGATTCAAATGTTATTACTTAGAATAACATGTTATGGAATTTAGCGTGGGTTAGCATATAAACTAATTACTCCCTCTGATTCATAATAAATGTCATTTTAGAGGAATGCACATTTATTAAGAAAGTTAATGAAATATCTTACTCCTTGAAAATATAATTTGTGTAATTACATATTAAAGTGCCTTGAAAATATAATCTGTGTAATTTGTGTAATTAAGATATGAGAGAAATTAAAGGGTATTTTTGGAAGTAAAATTATAAATATGCATAAAAAGTCACAAATGACACTTATTTTGAATAATTAAAATCCCTCTAAAACGACACTTAGAGTGAATTGGAGAGAGTATTAAATTTTAGTAATTTATTTATGTAAATCTTGTATAAATAAATGACTGAAATTTAATGAAACAAACAGGGACAGACGATCCAGGCATACTTTTCCTACCCGGAGAGATTAGAAATTCCCTGGAAATACTTGGCGGATTAGCTATTTGTTCCGCTGAAGATAGGCGGCCATCATTATGCTGGAAATGAGAATTTCTTGGCACTTGAAGATAGGAAAATAACATAATCATAGCAGCATAGGAATCTCTACTTTCTCTTGTAAAGAAGTAGACGCAAAGACAAAAAATTATAGAAAAGAAACAGATACAAGGCTTTTTGGAGAATGGAGTGCTTTTATTTTGAAGTAAATTGGTTGACCGATTATGCGTTAACCCTCCTGCAATGCTTTCTGATCTCTCCTCTGGAACCAGTCAAAGGAGAGATATTTCCCATCTTAATCATCGACTGGGCAAATTGCTCCAAGAAGAGCTCATTGTTCTCAGCATATTTCTTCACCAGTTCCATGGATGCTTGGCTCCTTGTCAAGAGAATTTGGTCAGAGCTCAACAAGCCTTTGAAAGCTATCAGGCTTTTGAAGTAGCTGTTATCAAACTTTGTTGGGCTGACAAAATCCAGGAAAAACAGGTTTTGGTCTCCTCCAGATCTTGGACATCCGGTGCGCAATTGAGCAGCAAATGACTGATCAAGGGTGAAATCAGGTTGGCCATTGCCAGACTGGTTATACAGTCTCTGTCTGAAGCTGACGCATCGAGAATTTCCAATCGTGTGACTTCCTGCGTGTAATATGTAGAAATTTATTAAAGTAACCCAAAGGCACATCTATATTGGCTATTCAATTAAATTTCTATCTCCAGTTTTGTACTCTAGAAATAAGATGTCTTTCCTAGTTAAAGCTGAACTAAGAGCTGAAAGAGTGGTAGTCCGCTTAGAGATCACCATTTTCAAGGCAAAACCTTTTGTTTGGTATTCTCTGAACTATTCTTGGAAAAGAATTATTAAGGAGGAATAGGAGATAGTAACACAAAAGTTTGATATGCATCAAGTCTCTGGAAACACGAAGTCGCAGATACTATAAATGTTCAAGTTTACCAGATAGAGCGACAAGATCAACGATATTAAGTCCCTTAAGCTTAAATTTGGTAAGAATAGTTTGGAACGTGTTGTTTGGTGCAGGTATATTGTTGTTAGAGCCACTCAAGCTTGCACTTCTCGAGTCTCTTCTTCCCAACGGGACCTCCCAACTAGGTCCACCTGTCTGTTAAATGAACGATCAGCTGAGGAATCTCAAGGAACTTATGATGACTAGTTCAATCTCATAGAATGCCAAGTTATAATGCTTACTAGAACTGTAGAGTCTCTAGCAGCTAAAGCCAAGATGTCAGCACAGGACACAGTCTGAGGACACTCCTCCTCCAGTGCAGATTTGATCTCGTCGATTACTTCAAATCCTCGGGCAGAGTTTCGGTTCGGATTCGACCTCTTCTCGCTGAGGAATTGTCCGCTGCTGTCTAACAAGATCGACCCATCACAGCCCTGCAAAAGCACACGTTTGTTTTAAGTAGCTATCATCGTAATAAAACTTGGTAAGTAAAACAATCACAAGCATATTTAAATGGTAATACAATGTGTGTTACTGTCATTTTCCTAATCAGATTAGTCAACAACAACTACTAGTGTGTATGGAATTGGACAGTCATAAGGCGGATAGTGACTGGTAGACCTTGACAAAGCAGTCATGGAAATGGAGCCTAAGTAAAGAAGCAGCCATGCGAGCTTCTTCAGCAACTGCCTTGGCTACTATGGATTTGACTATCTGTTGAGCTTTAGGACAAGAGTGGTAATAGTACTGAGGGTAAAGATAACAGCCAGTGTTGATGGCACAAAGGCATAAGGGTGCAAAAGCAAGGAGAGTAAGAACAAAGAGAATGCTCATAGCTTGAGACATGAGTACTTTCTTTTGGAGTTTCACTTTCGATATCAAGGAACTCGTAAGATTATAGAAAGAGCAGAACTTTATTGCTATCGCGAAAGCCAAGAGGGACTCTAGAAGATAATTTATAGAGAAAAGTTTTCGGACAACTTGAAGACCATTCATAGAGAAAAGCAGCCGGTAAAGATGGAACAAAAAAGTTGGAGTTGGTAGCTAACTTTAGGTAGGATCTATGGCCGAAAGGAAAAAATAAAGCTTGGGAGGGTTAGCTTTTGTGGCTTTTGATATATATACATAAATAAAATGTTATTTGGGTTAATTATTAAAAAAATTCAATTTTTTTGAAATCTTAATTATAACGTAAAATTTAAAAAGTAGTAATAAAATATTTAAACTTTTAATTTTTTAAATTTTAATTAAAAATTTAAAAATAAGTAATAGA
>JAOTAZ010000220.1:4459954-4475302 GCA_025629785.1 Erythroxylum oxycarpum | reverse complement strand
ATGCATTTTGTTAAGTGTGTCTGAAGTGTATTTGATTGATTGCAATCCAGAATGGCCATGTATATGTGAAAATGTGATAGTTATGTATTGAGCAATTTGTATGCAAAGTGTATAAGTGTGACATCATTGTTATCTGAATTGATGTGTTACATGTGTTGAGTGAACCATCGATGATGGTTTCTCACTGAGTTGCAAAACTCAGCAAAATTTGCATCATTGTTTTTCAGGACCGATAGGCGATTTTAGCATCTGAGTGGCTCCACTACCGCGTAGAGTGTGTTTAGAGTGAAGTCATGGCGCAAAGGTCGGTCAGTTGGGCTTTTGGATGACATAGTTAGATTTTTCTGTTGTTCCTCATCCATGTAGTGCTTTGACATTGTATGAAAAATTGTAAGCCACTTTGTAAAATTTTGATTTTGAGCAATGAAATGAGGAATTTTATGGTTTCAAAAATGTGATGAAATTTTATTGATGCTTTATAGTAAATATTCAAATGATGCCATGTGGAGTTAATGTAGTGATCGATCGTAGTGCGCCTTTATCGTAGGATATGTATCAGAATGACCTCCAGGCATTCCGGTGTGTACCCTGCAGTAAGGGGGCGCTACACTTGAAGTTTGTGACACTTTGAAAATGAATAGAGTCACTCCTGATGCCATTCGACTCGTCCTTTTCCCATTATCTTTAAGGGACAAGGCAAGAGTGTGGCTTCATTCACTTTTATTACTACATGGGATCAACTCTCCAAGACAATTTTAGCTAAGTATTTTCCTCTAAGAGAAACGACGAATCTCAGGAATCAAATCTCAACATTCACACAGAAAGATGATGAGACACTGTATAAAGCGTGGGAGTGTTATAAAGATTTAGTTCGGTTATGTCCACACCATGGCTTACCATCTTGGATGGTCCTTCATAAATTCTATAATAGATTACTCCAGTCATTGAGAACGTTAATCGACGCTGCAGCTGGTAGAGCAATTTTGAATAAAACTTATGCTGATGCATACAATCTCATTGAAGAGATGGCTCTCAATCACTACCAATGGTCTAGTGAGTGAGGAGCAGCAAAATGTACTCTAGGTAAGTATGATTTTGATGCACTTACTATACTTTTTGCTAAAGTTGATGCCATAACTCATAGGTTAGATCGCTTAAATGTTAATTCTATGAATGCTAGTATTTTTACTTATGCATATGAAATTTGTGGTTCTATTGATTATGTGTCTGTTAATTGTCAAATTGGTAGCCCTTTTGCCCAAGATCAGGGTAGTGATCAAGTTCATGCCATTAACAATCGTAACCAAAGACCTCAATTTGACCCACACTCAAACACTTACAACCCGGGTTAGCGGAACACGTTAATGAGCATTTTGTATTTATTTTTGATACATAATTTGTTAAACTATTGTCCATTTAATGTTTAAATTGCACTAATTAAGAATTATTTGTTTTAATTTTAGGCACATATTGGATTTGGACAATGAGAGCAAAAATTCACAAATTGGGAGCTCTTTACACCTAACAAAGCACGACAATGTTTAAGTTTGGCTTGGATAAAAAAAAAATAAAAAGGCACGAGGCTAGCTGGCGGCAAGGTAAGAACAAGTGTGTTTATTTGATAAAAGAAGGAAGCTGGCGGCAAAGGATTGAAAAAAATGCAAGAGCTAGGCATGAATGTGCATGAAAGGTGGACCAAAAAAATTTTGAATAATCAATACATAAGAGACAAAAGGAAAGTGGCGACAGTAGGTGGGCGTGGACATAGAACAGAGTAATCCATCATTCACGCTACACTTTTCTTCACAATGTTACATGCTGGTGGTGTGGACAATGAATAGTGAGAAAAAAAGAAAGACACGTTGAGTTGGTGGAGAAAGCAGGAGGTAGAAGCCAATAACGTTGCAGTTAGTTGGATAAGAGAGAAGACATTAGTAGTTGGGATTGCTTCTATCCCCTTACATTTGCACAACCCTCCATCAACGCATGCTGCTCCATCCACTCACTCACAATGTAGTAGCCTCCATCCCCTCACATTTACACAGCCCTTACTCAATACTCTACACATACATGTAGCTGCTGGTGGAGGTGAAGACAACATTGGCAGTTGGTGGCTTGACATTTAGCAGCTGGTGGGAAGAAGACACGTTAGTTAATGGAGAGAAAAAATGAAGTAGTTGCATGGGGAGACTTCATTGATTTATATCACCCACGTTACACCACCATAGAGGACGTGAGCAGCTGTTGAAGCAAGAGGTTGAAACGTTAAAACACGTTAGCTAGACTAGGAGACTCACACGTTGATAGCTGGTGGAGTTGAAGGCAGCTGATGGAGAGAACAATAAAGTCAGCGTGAAAGGAGCACCCAACCATAATTTTTATTGGTCACATGAAGACATAGGATAGTAAGTGGGAGGAAGCTAAGTTGAAGCATCCACGTTGAAGCATCTATGTCCAAGCAGCAGGTGGAGGAATCTATCCATGGAGATGACGCTAGCAGCAGGTGAAGAAAAGCAACGTGGAAGCTGGTGGCATAGGAGATAAAAAAGCAAGTGGAAGTGGAGATAAAACGTTGGGCAACTGGTTTTGATAGGAGAGAAACGTTAGCAACTGGTTAGGTAAGAAGGAACGTGCATAAGTAACGAGATTAAGGGTAGACTAAACACTTAAAAAATCTTTCAATACTCTCCACTCTCACAAAGAAGACAGCTGGTGCATGAAATGATTAAACATTAGCAAGTGAAGGGAGGCACCAAACAAGTTAGCTAGAAACCAAAAATGTTGGCGGGGAGAGACCAGAAGGCCTTGGCTAAGTCGTACCAAGGCTAGTGACATGAAAAAAATACAGCTGCGGGGAAAAGGGGCTGTTTTCAATTTGTTTACTTTTTTTAATTATTCTATATTTATTTTAATTGTGTGGATTTAATCAATGCAAACATATATTATGACCATGATTTATGTTATATTAATAAATATTTGTGAGTAAGTTTTTCTTTTCAGTTAAGGTTAAGATTGATATTAGATTAAGATAATTTTTTTGATATTGATTTTTGCTTGATTGAATGCATATTTAGTCCTAATTTAGCTTGATCACCTAGATTAAGACCTTATATGATTGAATATCGCAACCAATTAGATTTAATTTTTTGAAAAATTAATCAAGCTACATACTTTAGACTAAAGAGTAGGCTAATCTTAGGATCTCGTGTGAGGATACCTAGGATTAACAAACTTAATTTTAGGCTTCTTGTCTTGAATGCCTTTTATTCCGAATTATCTATGAACCAAGTGGGTGACTCGAATTTAAAAGAGAAGGGAACATCCATGAACATTGGGTTCTTACTTAAATGAAGTAATTCCTAGATCAATCCACCGTTAAAATTTTATTTTTAATGTCTAATCTAATTGAAATCTAATACCTTAACCGATTTTTATCATTTGATTAAATCTAGTAGTTTTAATTCATACCTTGCATTTTTCATATGTCCTTGATTTGCTTATTTTATTTTATTTTATTTTCAAATCAATCAATTCTTGATCGTCCGAGTAATTTTTCATCGTTTAATTTAGTTGTCTTGTGTGTTGAAATTCCCTTGGGTACAATATCCGGTTCTTACTGTTTTATATTACTTATCGACGGGATGCACTTGCCTCTAATTGGTCTAAATAGAGTTTAATTTATATTGTTCTGTTTAGACCGCAACAAGGATAACGTAGGCTCCTTTCTCTCAGTAATAGCCTATACAATGAAGAATACCAAGAGAATGGCGAGCTCTTAATACACATCAGTACATTTTAGGAAACCCTCTGAAAGTCTAAGAACCAGATCATCCATCATGAACAACTTTGTTGCCCTTATCTCATAATTAAAACCAAAAAATTATTGAAAAGGCTCATTGACGAAAATTAGGTTTCAGCTATGAAAGATGAACTAAATTAGTTTGAAGAAAACAAAGTTTGGAATCTAGTACCTCATCCACAAAATAAGTTAGTCATTAGAACTCGTTGGGTTTTTCAAGACAAAATTCACGAAAATGGTAGGGTGGTGAGAAATAAAGCTAGACTTGTAGCTCAAGGTTATAATCAATAGGAATGTATTGATTTTGATGAGACTTATGCACGTGTTGCTAGACTAAAGTCAATTAGAATTTTACTTGCTTATCCATGTTATAGAAACTTCAAATTGTTCTAAATGGATGTCAAAAGTTCCTTCTTAAATGGATATATTAACGAAGAAATGTTTGTTACCCAACCTCTAAGCTTTGAAGATGAAAATCATACTGACTACGTGATGAAGTTGACTAAAGCCCTGTATGGTTTAAAACAGGTTCCTCGTGCATAGTATGAGAGGCGAAGTAATTTTCTGCTTGAGAATAACTTCAAAAGAGGAAAGGTAGATAAAAACCCTTTTTATTAAAAAAAGGAGAATGATTTATTCATAGTGCAAATATTCTTTCTATGAAGAATTCTCAGCATTAAAACAGAGGGAGTTTGAAATAGCATGATGTGAGAACTGTCTTTCCTTCTTGGATTACAAGTCAATCAAATAGAAAAAGGGGTCTTCATTAGCCAAGACAAATACACAAAGGAACTCATCAAGAAGTACCATTTTGAGAATGCCAATCCTATCGGTACTTCTATATATACTGGAACTAAACTTGATAAAGATGAAGAAGGCAAGGCCACGAATGAGACAAAGTATAGAGGAATGATTGGGTCACTACTATATGTTATAAGCTTAAGATCAGATATTATGCTTAATGTGTGTCTTTGCACGTGCGTTCAATTAAATCCAAATGAACGCCACCTTCAAGTAGTTAAAAGGATCTTTTAATATCTTCATGAAACTGTGGATTTTAGAGTATGGTATCTAAAAACTGATTCTTTTAACATAGTTGGCTATTGTGATGCAGATTATATAGGTGATAAAGTCGATCAAAAAAGCATAAGTGGTCACTGTCACTTTCTTGTAGGATGTCTAGTTTCTTGGTCTTATAAGAAACAAAATTTCACAAAGCTTTCAACAACTGAAGATGGAATCTATAGCAGCTGTCGACTATTGTGCTCAAATCTTAAGGATGAAGCATCAACTCTAAGATTTCTCTCTAAACTTTAATCATATTCCTATATTATGTGATAATATTAGTGTAATAAATCTTTCAAAAAACCTTATGCATCATTCTAGGACTAAACATATGGAAATCAAGCTTTATTTTCTTAGAGATCATGTTTTAGAAGCAACCATTGATCTTTGCATGTTAATACCGAAAATCAAGTAGCTGATATCTTTACTAAGCCATTATATGAAGATAGATTTTGTCCACTAAGGAAAGAGCTTGGCATGTGTAGATTGTATGATATTAACTCTGTTTAAAGATTCTATGCTACTTCTCTTTGCAACAGCAGTGATTGGTAGAGGAACTCTTTGCGTGCATAAGTTAAAAGATAACTTGGTAAGCATTAGTTAGCTTTGTGATGATGGGCTATTAGTCAAGTTCACTAGTGCTGAATGCAAGATGTTAAATTAATAAAGAGATTGTATATTAAGCGGCAAAAGATCGATGGATAATTGCTACATGTTGCAGGTTATTGCTTCTTGTAATTCAGCTGCATATGATAATATGACTCTATAAGGTTTGAACTTCTTCATGGGGCACTAGGACTCTGTGCTTTACAACTTTGAAGCTTATTGAAGTAAGTAGTAAAAAAAAGTAAAAAAAAGTTAACCCTAGTCTTTTTTTTGCTCCTTACTTAGCTGGCCCCCTTCTTTTTATTCATCTTACCTAACTAGCGACTGTTTGCACCTCTCCGGTTATCATTCCGTCTCGGCGTCTCTCCTGGGTAGCTTAATAGTAATAGGATACTCTCGCTTCAAATGGGTTTGTTCTCGATCATCTCATAAATTTAGCAAAGTATAAACAATTTCATTTAGATGCTTTATTGACTGAGAGGAACTTGTTACATATTGCTTTATTGCCACATCAATTTGATGCTGAGTTGATGCAAGAATTTTATTGTAATATGGATAAGGAACTGTTGGATGATAACACTTTACGCTTTCATATAAATTATGTGAGGAGGAGATTTATTAAGTTTGATCCTGATTCGTTGAATGCATTTTTAGCGTTTGTGAATTTACTTGGGGAACAATCTTAAAGATGGATTTGAAGTGAGTAATGATATACTTGGAAGTGTATTGATTGGTAGTACATTGTCATCTTGGTCTTCTATTGCTGCACTACGTACTTCTAATCTTACATAGAAATATTTTGTTTTTCATAAACTTTTGCTAACTAATTGAATGCCCAACACACATACTATGACAGTTTATCTTTCTTAAGCCAAGATTATGTATGTGATAGGCACAAGGGTTAAAATAAATATGGGGTGATTGATTATTAAGGCTACGATTGTGGGTATTGGAAAACAGAAAACATTATTGGGTTTTCCATGTTTAATTTCTCAGTTTTTGCATGCTTAAGGTGTATCTCGTGTTGATTTTGAGGTCCTTGAGTCTGTGTCTTTCCTGCGTATCTCTCCTTGGATTCTTAATGCCAATAAGCAAGCTGGGGTGATTGATTTGTCAAAATCCTCATTTAATTCCTCCGCATAGTCTACTATACCTAATATTGATATTTATGCCTCCTTATTTGCTAAAATTGATCGCATTAAAGGCATGTTTCATGCAGGTATGACTGATCTTCAACAACTCAAACTACAAGTTGTTCGTTCTGTTTCATCCCTGAAACTTAGCTTCTTTTGACATTGATTTGTCCCAAGGGGAGATCGGAACTTGCTGGCTATTTTTATTTTCAACGACTACCATAACCCTTAAACAAATACACATTCTTACAAACCTTATTAAGGAATGCTAACTTGCACTAACGTACTTGAACTCCCTTTTCTTATGTAAAACCTTAGTCAAGCACTATCAAACTTCCTGTTAATATTGATTAGTCACACTAAAATCTCCTTTTTTTCCTCTTTCTTGAATTTTCTTCCATCGTGTTCCTTTATTTCTCTTATCATTTTTCTTTGTTAATTTTACTTGAAATAGACCAAAAAGATATCAAAAATTGTTTCTTAAAAGTAGTTTTTGAATGTATTGATAGACCAATTTGAGAAAATGATCAACTACTATCATTAATTACTTTATATTGGTTGAAGAGTAAGACACTTTATTCACCGATAAGGGCTAATTAGTCGTAAGTTTTTTTCATGAATTATAGAAAATTAGCTTTACTTTTCATAATTCTTATCAATTTGATATTCCTATCAAATTATTATTACAATATTAAACAATGTTCAATTTTGACATCAAATGAGTTTAACATGTATTTCTATATTCAATCTAATTGCATATTACATCATCTTATTAGGTGTACAAGTTCAATAATTGCGTCAAACACACAAACTACCACTCTTAGCATATTAATATTCTGTTTTAAAAGTGAAATTGCTATTCGGTAAATATTTTAATTGCAAACATCTTTTAATCTTACAATTTTCAAGAACATAAAAAGATATAGAAGATTTTTTAGATAATTAAATCAAATACTTTGAACATGAAAAGTCTTAGATGATTAATTAGAAAATTTATTATTGTCCGAGTCTTACAAAGCTTAACCAAATCAACTTAGAAAAACGGAAATTCACACGCTTTGACAACAAAATACAACTTGACATAGCTGTCTAAATGCTAATAAAAATGAAAATTACTTGGACCCATGCCCACTCATGATCCGCAAGTCTGTATAAGTTTACAACAATTAAATGGACCAACGGGCCACAAAGCACTTTAAAATTCATTTAACATGACAAAGAGACGCCTCAATGAGCAACACCAATATCGGAAACAGTCTTCTTCAGAACTGGGCGAGCTCTGATCAAAGCTTCAAGTGGAACGACCTTGCGTAAGGTGATACCACTACCTTCTGCCATGTTCACCAGTTCGTCGGAGACCCTTTTCCAATCGAAACACTGGATCAAGGAACCCACTGTTAGTCCCATAACACGGTAGGCAATGTTCTTTCCAGGACAAGATCTTCTTCCCAACCCAAAAGGCATGTACTTGTAGGCCGATCCATCGTCCGTGTAGAATCGTTCAGGCTTGAAAGTGTTAGGATCGTCCCAAAGTTCAGGGTCTCTTTGTAAAGACCATGCGTTTGCAAGAACCATAGTGCCTCGTGGTATGTTATAACCTCCAATGACAATATCTTCCGATGCAACATGCGGGTCAATAATTGGAACTGCTGGATACATCCGAAGTGTTTCAGAAATGATGTTTCGGAGATACGGCAACTTAGGAAGATCAGAGTCATCTAACAAACGTTCTTGTCCAACTTCATTGTCCAATTCCTCTATCAGCTTTTTCAATTTTTCGGGATTGTTAAGCAGAAGTGACATTGCCCATTCATGGGTTACAGACACTGCGTCAGTCCCCGCGATAAAGAGTATCTGCGAGACTCGCCAGGATACATAAAACTTTCATTCACAAGCTAAAAACACCATTTAAATAACGAAGAATATAATTAATGAGGATAACCTGAAAAATTTTGCATCTATTCTAATAGAAAAAGAAAATTAATTTAATCTTTAAATTTGTATTAAAAGTTCTCCTAACAATATTTAAAACTCTAATTTTCATTAAATACCCTAAATTTGGATATATTTATAAAGCATGTATTATACATATACTCTTTCTTTCAACTATTTCCCAATTTATTGCTTGATTGGTCTTTGTATCTGATTATGGTGTAACAACTAAATTTGATTAATCTACGATTAACAACAATTATACCTAATAGAAATTCCAATGACACGAGAGATCTGAAGAGAACAAGTAGTCTTATCCATAACTAATAAAGTTGTTGTTTCCAAATGAAGAGAAAAATAAATAATAATAATTACTAAATCAAGCCAGCATAGGTAGGCAAAAGAGGCTTAGCTAGGCTGAATCCTAAAAAATAATAATCATCTATTTATAATTTTAGACTACCTAAAACTAAAAGAGGACAAAGTTAACAAAAACTTAATAAAAATTTCAAGGATTTATTTACGTGAATTATATTACTAAGTGAACTTTAAATAAAGTTTTTATTATTTACTTTATAACGATCTTGATAAAATTGTAACTCATTCACACATGGGGATGGATTTTATACTCAACTAAAAAATTGTGTTATAATCTTTTACTTATATATAAACTACTTTAATTTTTTATTTTCTTTTTAACATATTAGTGCACTCACCAGACTATACCCTTTGATAATTTCGTCGGTGAAGTACTCAGGGTCTGACTTTTGCATCAAAAGGAAGCTATTAACTGCAGATCTTGCGCTGTCCGCTTGTAACTTACTTCTGTGTTCGTTAATTATTCCTTGCATAAAGGCGTCTAGTTTTTTAGCAAGTGCCATCATGGACTTCTCAAAACGACCACCGTTAATCCAGTTCCAGATGGGAAAGAAATCTCCGGGATTCGAGGAATCGTAGAAAATGGACATGTCACTAACTAGCTTCTTAAACTCTTTTGCCTCTTCCTCACTATCATCACCAGGGCGGTACGTTTTGCCGGTAACCATTCTCATGATGACGTTAAAAGTAAGCTCCTGAAAGTGTGTTTGCAGCTCTGCCTTGGCGAAACCATGAAGCGTATGGCGTGATAGCTTGGTGATTAGTTGCAGGACTTCATCTTTTACAACGTTTGTTATTAGCATGTTGGCGGGAGCATTTGAAAAGAACTCGTTGGAACCAATTCGACGTAGGTTGCGCCAATGTTCACCATAGGATGCTGTGTCGACGGACGTGAAATTGTAACCAAAGTGCTTGCCGACGAGCCGTTTTGGTCGGTTGGCAAGAATAACATCGTTTTTGGTGAAACACTGCTCAACCATGGATGCGGAGGACACGATAACTAAGCGCTGGGATCCATAACGGAGAGAAAATATAGGACCGTACTTTAGAGCAAGCTTGTGGTAAGTTTTGAACATGGGTGGCTTCTGGAGATGGAGGTGCCCGATAATTGGGAAAGCTGGTGGGCTAGGAGGTAGGTTTCTTGACGTTCTGGTTGGGTAGAAATTGGCAGCCAGAAAGATGAAAAGGAGAGACAGAGCAAGATAAAGTAGCGCGTCCGCCATTTTTCTTCCCTGCGCTTCTTTGTGCTTTCTCTTCAGGCATAGTTATATATAGTAATACTAATATAATTGAATTCATAATTTAAATATAAATTTCAATTTTAAATAATTCTAACACTGTTCAACAAAGGGTACATTGGTACATTTAAAACATATGTTCAAAAGATGTAGAGTAAGAATTGGTATTCAATATGAGAAAGATTTTTATATATTTTAATGGTATCAAACATGAACATTCTCCAAATTTTGACTCCAACATAAATGGAATAAACAAACCTTCATATCTGAGTTAAAATTAAAAGAAATAACAACATTTTCTATAGATTTTTGTTTTTTTAACTAGGACTCGCATGTCACTAAGAAGGGTTTATCTTTTTTTTTTTAATAAATCAGAAGAATTTATATAGAAAAAACAAAATATGTATAAAAGAGTTGGACACAACCAACTATAACATAGCAGCTAACCCACATTTCTATCCAAAGCAAAAGGCAAGGAAACCAGAAACTATGACTTATTGGAGGTTCAGCCTACCTCTACTAAACAACAGATCTTCTATGCTCTAAACAGTACCATATCAAAGAAGCAATAACTCAGAGGATAAGATATCTTTAGCTAAACAATTTCTCAATCCCACTAGAGACCATACCAATAAATAAGCTGAAATCAAATTTGCACTTTAAACATCCCTTACTCAGGATGGCCTACCTTCGGCTTAAGCAGAAGGAGAATATGTGACCTCATAGAATGGCTGCCTTCAATTTATCTTTTTGTTTCTCTGTCCTTATATTAATAAAGATAAAGACATCACTTTGCTTTTTCATTATAAATCTACTTATAATTTAAGAATTACTTTCCACAAATGAACGAGAAAGGAGAAAGAAATCTTGACTATTAGATTTGAATATGGACTAAATTAATTTAATATGAAATAATACTTATGAACTACGGGATGAATTTTTCCTATCTGCTCGATTGTCTCAATTCTGCTTTAGTTGTGACGAGTCATTGTCTGAGAAGTAGGGCGGTTCTGCAGTGGTGGTTGTTTTATTCCCAACTTAGTGCGTCTCCAACCTCCACATCACACGTTTCAAAGGTCCAAAACTCCCAGGCTTGGTGGGACATGAACAAATTGTCTTTTAGCTTGCTAAGAATATTGTAGGGACCATATGAATCATATTGGCATTTTAAGACTTGTTGCCCAGTGGCGGATGAGAATCCGTGCGAAGGCAATTTCTGATATTATCACAAGTTACAGTAAAAATATTAAATTAAGAATTAAATTTGTACTTTCTTTTAAACGATTGATAAGTAAAGTGCAACATAAGCGAACGTTCCTACAATTGAAAAGCCATATTCATGTTGCAAGATTTGTGAACTCTGAATTTAAGAAATACGTTGTTTTCTTGTTATTTTTTCAACTTTTTACCTGTTGCATTTTTTATGAATTGAGAAATAACACAGTTTTGTTGGTTACTGCTCTAAAATTTTTAATGGTTGTAAGAATGGTAACGTGTACCAGTTGTATAATCCACAAATTTACCTTATGTCTTTGAATCCGAGCATAAGAACCTACTCGACAATTTGGGTGCAGACAAAGCAAATTTGATTTACATTGAAGAAAGGCAAAATTGTAACACGTAATAATACCTTAGCTACTTATCCCGGATCAAACATGAAAGAGCAAGAAATGAATAAATGCTGAAAATACCTTATTTCGATTCGATAATTTCAAACGAACTTTTCGAAGCTAAAACGAGCACGAATTTACCGTTGTCTTCATGAGAACTACTCACTGGCATGCAGTCAACATCTTTCTACAATTTTCTCAAAATGTGTACGAGTCAAAGAATCTTTATGCTTACGAATGATATGAGCAATTGCAGGATACTTTAATCTTTATATATAACATTTATATCGGACTTCCCGATCACAGGCCTAATATAGATCCGGTCTACACTGATCGGAATCCCTTTTTCACCCAGACTTCGACCAATTAATTTAGACCATTTATTTGACCACTTTATTATCTTTATCTGGATCAAATTATCTTTATCCGGATCAAATCACATAGCTAAATTTGAATTTGAATTCCCTACGAGGATTAGTCTGTTAACTGTGTTATATGTCAACATATAATCCTTAGTTTCTTTAAGTATCTCAACACTCACTCTACTACATTCCAATGTTCTATGCCTGGATTAACCAGATATTGACCAAACAGTCAAACAGTAAATGCAAGCATACATCAGACTATCAACTATACTAGTATACGGAACATTCCTCATAAGCTCTCTTTTTACTTTATTCTTTGGATAATATGCCAACGTTTATCTCTCACTGTGAGAGATAGGTCTACGACAGGTAAACTGTTAACCGTATTAAACCTTTGTAATACCAACTCAATGTATGTACTCTGTGAGAAGTTTGATGAGTTTTGAGATTTATCCCGATGAATCTAAATACCTAGGACAAAAGATGCTACCTCAAGGCCTTTCATGTCAAAGTTCTTGACCAAAAGTTGCTTAACTTATACAACATGGTCAAGTAATTTGACGTGAGCAATATATCATCCACATGCAGTAATAGAAAGATAACTTTGCTCTTCCTCACCTTATAGTACAAGCATCTTTTAACTTTAATTTTCATGAAGCCGAAAGAGGTCATATCCTCATCAAATGTAAGGTATCACTTTTTGGGAGGTTTGAAGTAAACCATATACTGATCTGCATAACACGCAACCCATGTTAGTTCCATCTGGATCCTTAAATCCTTCAGGTTGTACCATATAGACCTCCTCATAAAGGTCTTTATTTAGGAAAACGGTTTTGACAGCTATCTGATGTAACTCTATATCATCATGAGGTATAATTGTCTTAATCACTCATAATGTATCATACGAGGATACGAGAGAAAAGGTAACATAAAGTCAACCTTTCTTCCTGAGTGAATCATTAGGCAACTGAGCAAGCCTATAAACCGTTGAACTCTGTCCTGAAATCCTTTAGGTCTAAAACTTCATTTACAACTGACAGGTTTACAGCTGCACTACAAATCAACTCGCTCCCAGACCTTACTATACTTCATAGATTACATCTCGTCATTCATTGCATCCTACCACACATCTGCATTGGGTCTAAAAATAGCTTTTGTAAAACTAACTGGATTCAAAACGTGTCTAATTGCATAGTCCTATTCGCCTAATAGATTATGTAATCAGATAGGATAGCAGACCATGTCACTCTGGTGGATTTACAAAATTGCATTAGATCTTGTACCCCTAAGAATCACTGTATGTACAGATATGGGTCCTGTTCCTGTACAGGCACAGTACAGAGACCTAGATCCACTGGATCTAACTGTATGAGTAGCGGGTACATGATAATTGTAGCACCCACTCTGCTATCGTCCGAAAGGTCAAAGGTTCCACCATCATCATAGACATCGTATTCCAAAAAATCTACTATTTTTATTCCATTATTCTGGTCCCTCTTAAGGGTATTTAACTAAATAGCAATGAGTAGAACGAACTTGCAATCTTTTCTTTATAAGGATTATACTATGTCAGTAGGGCAGCCCTATGCACGAATGTATGCAAGGCTGGGTTTCCAAACTTTTAGGTAATCAGGTATAATAGCCCTTTTCTGCGTCTACTTCTTCAAGTCCTTTAAGGTGCGGTTATGTCATTCAACAACACACCATTTTTCTTAGAACTACTTGGCATAGTGAATTAAGTCACTATTCCAACTGATTCTAAATATCTAACAAACGGACCTTTTCAAGTCCTGAAACACCATGTTTGCCATGATATTCTCCTCCACAGTCAAATCTGACTGTCTTGATGAATTTTTCCAATTGGTTCTTAACCTTTAGTCTTTAAGTAAAAACACATAACTGTAATGAGAATAATCATCAATAAATGTCATAACACATTTGGAATTGCATAATGCAACTATATAAGGTCTTCTGATATCTTTATGTATCAGACTCTACAAGTCAAAAGCATGAGTTAACCTCAATATCCTTATTAGTCAACTTACCCATGCAACGGTCAGCACTTGTTCCCAAATCATCATAATATAGAATTGAGAAATGCTTTCCTTAATCATTTTCTCAACTCTAGCTCTAGAAATGTGGCTTAAAATTTTATGTCACACCATGTATGACTTTTCATTTATCAGGGTCTTTCATAACTTGTTTAGCATGATACGAACAAACATATATCTAATTCGGGGTGAGATACATTCTATAAAAACCATATGACAAGAAAGTTGTACAATTATGTTTTGTATTAAACAACAACAGTATAACAAAAGCATTAAATACAAAATGTTATCCTTTTTAGTCCAAAATTGATACAAAGATCACATATAAAATGTGTCGTTTAACTCCAAAATGAACCTTGTAGTAAGGTTCAGTATATGCATTCTCCAATAGATATTACATCCGCTTCTTCATTGTTGTGAACCATCAATTCCTAATTCCTTTTATTTGGCTCTATCCTGGATATAGACCCACTATAAGAAAACTGTGGAGTAGCGACGGAAACTTAGCAACGGAAATGGAATCGTTTAAAATTAGCGACAGATAATATATTACTATCGGTATAATTGACAAATATAGCGATGGAAATAATATTCGTCGCTATATTTGGAGGAAAAAATTCACGGAAAAATTTGTGACAAATATACCGATGTAATATTTACCGTCGGTAAATTCCGACAAAATTCTTATATTGGCCGGTAATTTTGTCATGAAAAAGAAAATATTTGGCGACGGAAACATATTCCATCGGTATTGTTGTCAGAAAAAAAATGTCGTCTTGCCGAAGGTTAGTGTTTGTATCAAAACAATGTCACATTTGATTGGGAAAAAAATGATGTTGTTTTATTCGTGCAGGGAGAAGTTTAGCTGCACGTACCAAAATGACGTCGTTTAGAACAAAGACAACGTCGTATGATTGAAATTCAAACGACGTCATTTTGGTACGTGACAGATGCGTTGATGTTAACTAAAACGACATCGTTTGGTGTTAAAACAAACGACGTCGTCTTGATTAACTGTCGATTTGGTTATTTAACTTAACTAAAATGACATCGTTTAGTTTAAAACCAAACGACGTCATTTTAGTTAAGTTAAGAACGATATTTTAGTTAACCAAAATGACGTCGTCTTGATTTTAATATGAACGTCATTTAACTTTAAAATGCAGCTCGG
>JAOTAZ010000220.1:4390188-4410719 GCA_025629785.1 Erythroxylum oxycarpum | reverse complement strand
GATTTCGCACAAATAAATAATTACTTCACTGGTCTCTGTGGTTCGACCCTATTCACCACTTTACTCGTTTAAGTGTTCTAGAGTAGGAATTTATTTTTGCTGGTTTGACACGCCACCATCCTCCATAGATGAGGTTCGTCCCAGATGTAGTGTCGAGTTTCACTCTTTAATTTTTGAGCTTGTGCCTTAGACATAAAGGCAGGAGTCAATTTAGTCATCAGGTAGTTGACAATATGTGCATACCATGGTTCTTTGAGAACTGAGGCGCACAAAACTGAATCGGGGAAAGAATCACAAGTCAGTTCAGAAGAGTCTACACCCAGTGTATCTTCTGGTAGTCTGCTCAAATGGTCAGCTACTTGGTTTGTCGCGCCAGCTCGATCCTTGATGTCAATGTCAAACTCTTGAAGAAGCAAGGTCCAATGTATCAATCTCGGTTTCGATTGAGGTTTAGTTAAAAGGTATTTAATGGCCACATGATCAGTAAAAATAATGACATGTGAATTGAGCAAATATTGCCTAAATTTTTCTAATGCAAAGACCATGGCAAAGAGCTCTTTTTCAGTCATGGTATAGTTGGCTTGGGCTAGATCTAATGTCTTAAAGGCATAGGCGATTACGCTTGCTAATTTCTCCTCACGTTGTCCCAGCATAGCTCCTACAACACAATTGGAAGAATCACAAGAAAGTTCAAAAGGCAAGTTCCAATCAGAAGAAACTAAAATAGGCGAAGAAATGAGTTTTGATTGAGTGTATCAAAAGCCTTTCTGCAAGAATCATCAAACTCAAAATTTTCATCTTTTTGCAAAAGTTTTGAAAGAGGTAAAGCGATTTTGCTAAAATCTTTAATGAATTGCCTATAAAATCCTGCATGGCCTAGAAATGACCTGATACCACGAACACAGACAGGATAAGGCAGAGAAGATATGACCTCGATTTTAGCTTTGTCAACCTCAATTCCTTTCTTGGAGATCAAATGCCCTAATACTATACCCTCATTGACCATAAAATGGCATTTTTCGAAGTTCAGAATTAAGTTCTTTTCAATGCACCACTTAAGGACTTTTCTAAGGTTGCAAAGACAAGCATCAAATGAATCACCATATACTATGAAGTCATCCATAAAGACTTCCATGCATTATTCCAAGAATTCACAGAATATAGCCATCACACAACATTGGAAAGTTCCGGGAGTGTTACATAAACCAAAGGCCATTCTTCGGTAGGCAAAGGTGCCGAAAGGACATATAAAGGTGGTCTTATCTTGGTCCTCAGGTGCAATAGGCACTTGAAAGTATCCAGAGAAACCATCTAAAAAGCAGTAATGGGATTTTCTAGCGAGTCTTTCGATCATTTGGTCAATAAAGGGTAACAAAAAATGGTCTTTTCTGGTGGCGTCATTTAATTTCTGATAGTCTATACAGACTCGCCACGAATTCTGCACTATGGTAGGAATAAGTTCATCCCTATCATTTTTCACCACCGTGATCCCACTCTTTTTAGGTACGACATGAATTGGGCTAACCTACTCACTATCGAAAATAAGATATTATCCCAACACTCAACAATTTGGTGATCTCCTTTTTCACTACGTCGAGGATGAGTGGGTTGAGTCTTCGCTGAGGTTGCCTCACTATCTTAGGGTTCTCATTCAACAATATCCGATGTGTGCAAATAGCGGGGCTAATTCCAGGTATGTCTGCTAAATTCCATCCTATTGCTCGCTTATGTTCCCTCAACACTTTGAGGAGTTTCTGTTCTTTAGGTTCGGATAATGCATTGGCAATTATGACAGGTAATGTTTCGTTGGCCTCAAGAAAAACATACTTTAAGGTGGCAGGTAAGGGTTTCAATTCAAGAACTGGTAGTTGCAAAACGGAAGGAATTAGCTTAGGCAGTTCAAGGGAGAAAAGATCACTCCCTGGAGTCCCTTTAACTATTTCTGCAGCAACCTCTGATTTTTCCCCAATGGCAAGTGAACATAAATCAATAGTTAGGGAACCCTCTTGCGAGTCAATGTCAGAGCATGCATCATCACCAATAGCATCAATCATATTGACTCCAAGCAGTGAGTAATCTTCATGGGGGTGTTTCATAGCTTCATACATGTTGAAGCTAACCTATTGGTTACCAACCTCCATGGTAATCTTACCTTTCTTCATGTTTATCATTGTACTCGTTGTCCGCAAAAAAGGTTGTCCGAGAATCAATGATGTATCCTGCACCACTTCAGTAGACATGTCAAGCATATAAAAATCGGTAGGAAACACTAAACCCTTAACTTGGACAAGAATATCTTCAATTATACCCACGGGATGCCTAAAAGATCTATCTGCCAATTGCAAAACTACCGAAGTAGGTTTTAGGTTTTTCACACCTAGGGCCTCATAGACAGATTTTGACATCACATTAATGGTTGTCTCTAGATCTAGCAATGCTCGTCCTATAGTCACCTTTCCTATAATGCAAGGAACAGTAAAGGATCTGGGGTCTTGACATTTGACCGGGATTTGGGGTTTGAGAAGAGCAGACGCATTGGAGCTCACTTGAACTCTCTCGTTCGGCCTAAACTTTCTTTTGATGGTACACAAATCCTTCAAGTATTTGGCATAGGTCGGCACTCGTTTCACCAGATCCAATAAGTGGACATTGATCTCTACTTTTCCAAATAAATCAACTATGTCCTTCTCATGCTTGAGCTCATTCATCTTTTTGCTCATCAGATAAGAATTTGGAAAAGGAAGGTCTCTCAGATTTACCTCCTTACCTGTGGCTCCATGGTCACTTGTCCGTTCATTCTCAGCTTTTTCTTCGGAACTGCTTGATGGTGTTCCTATCTCCTTAGCTGTTGACTTCTTTTCTTTCAACAAATTTTCCTCTCTAAGGCTTTCTGATCTTATTTTCTTTTCCTTTAATTGAGGTGCTACTTCAACCTCAATGTCCTCTTTGCATTCTTCCTCTGTTGGAATGTCGAATCTCACTTCCTTCCCACTTCACAAAGCTATTGCATTCAGGCTCTTCGGATTTATCACAGTGTTTGAAGGAACGATTCCACTACTCCGTGCTTGATTCTCACTCAAGTTGTTGGACAACTGAGTGACATATATGTTCAAGTTTTCTGCCTTGGTTTCCCAATCCTCCATTCTCTTCTCCAAGGCATTAAACTGGGCATCAGTCTTGAAGAATCCTATTGGATCAAATTAACAATAGCATTAAACTGATTAGCATTCGAATTCTTCTCTTCCTTCATCAGGGTTGTCATGCTATGCAGCAACTGATTTGTGTCCTCCTTAGCAGGCACCGTCAACACTTATTGATTAGGGAACTGGTTATTAGATGATCCAGTTCCACTGCCCTGTTGGAATCTGTTTGGTGCTCTGCTCTCATCATTTCTCCAACTGAATCTCAGATTAGCTTTCCATCCTTCATTATAAGTGTTGGAGTATGGGTCCCACTTCAGATTTTGCCTTCCTGGATTTACTGCTGAAACTTCCTCAAAGCTTCCGGGGCAAATGCTCGAGATGTGCATCACCGACACACAAGTTTCACAACTAGGTGCGATAAGATCCGTTGAAGGAGATTGGTGATGCACATTCAAATTTTTGAGTTTAGCAGTAATGAAAGAAAACTGCGAAGTGATCCTATTTTCTAGGGAATCCACTTTCGATTCTAGGCTTTCCATTCTTTTTGCTTGAGCCGTTAAGGCTCCTACTTCATGTACTCCTCTAGAATCGTGGACACTGTATTGCTGGTGGTTTAGAGCCATCTTTTTAATAAGGTCCCAAGCTTCCAACGCGGTGAGGTCAATCAGAGATCCTCCCAAAGCTGCGTCCAACATTCCTTTTTCTTGGTTCTATCTGCACTAATTGTTCATACGGAATTTGATGATGGGGGCATCTTTAAAGTAGGTCTTGGAAACGGTTCCAATAATCGTATAAGGACTCATCATAGTCTTGTTTTGCTGAATAAATCTCCTTCCTCATTGATGACATCCTGGAGGCGGGAAAGTACTTTTCAAGGAAAGCTTTTCGCAAATTTGTCCAACTGTGGTAGGCATTGGCCACATGCCTCGGGAGGCTCATATACCACTCCTGTGCCTTACCTTCCAACGAGAGGTGAAAAACCTTTCAGAGAACTTGATCCAAATGGGCACCTACCAGTTTCATACTTTGACAAATCATTGACATCGCTTGTAGGTGCATATAAGGGTCCTCTTCAGCCAAACCGTGAAATTTAGGGAGAGAGTTTATCAACAAACCCTTGACTTCAAAGTTCACATTGAAATTAGGGCAAGCCGCGGTGAAAGGATCATAATTGACATTAGAAGTCGTGGCTTCCCTAATTGTCCTACGCTTAATGTTTCCGTTGTTATCTCCTACTCTCTCCTACTCACCATGTAATCCATGATCTCCATTCCTAGGTGGGTCAACAGGAAAGCTGGGGTTTGGCAAAAACTCAGGGTTTTCAGCCATATTTCCTACGTGCTCTTCTGATCTATTTCTCTCTTATTCTTTTCTTTCTCTCTTAAGCTTCCTAAGGTGTCTTTCTATCTCAGGTTGGAAATGAACAAGTTTAAGCTTTCTGGGCATGCACAAGAGCAATTCATAAAGGCAAGTATTGAAGCTATGGAAAAAGTTAACGCACAATCACACAAAGTCAAGTAAGAGTGAAATGTGATATGTGCGAGTGTATGCAAGTATGCATGTATGATTGTGTATGTGAAACATAAAAGTAGCAAAGTATGCTTATGTAAAGAAAACAAAAACCTATTCTATCAACAAGTATGCAATTCAACTACTAAAAATGCAATTCAAAAACAAAGTTCCAATTATCAACGACAATGGCTAACCTATGGAAAACCAATTTCTTGGTTCCCCGATAACGGCGCCAATTTGATCGCGGCTCTGTCATTCGATCCTAAAATCGACCTTGGAAACCGGTCAAAAATAATAAATTCCAAGATTGTAGTAAACTGTAACCTCGGGTCGTCTCACTTATCGAAACCGACGAAAAAGGTTTTAAGCTAGCCTAAAAATCGAAAGATGCAATTAAAGCTGATAAACGGAGGGGGTTTTTGCTTGTTGATTTAAAATTACATAAATAAACCTAAATTAAAGAAAACTGTAAAAGTAACTGTTTTTGGATTTTTGGAAAAATTGGAATTAACAAAAACTAAAGTTGTTATCAAATTGGATAAAATCCTCTTGAAAATAGGTGTAGGCTATCACTGTTCAATTCAAATTTTCGAGGGCAAAATCCACTAAGTTTCGAAATATCAACCTTAAAAACTCTTTAAGTCCAAGGATTTAATTAATCAACTCGATTATTTAAATCCTTGTTAAAAGCCTTAGTGTATGAAATGGGGAAATTTATGCAAGAAGTCAATTGGATCAACACAATCATCTATACCAAACACAACTAGGCAGATAATGACAATTTATGCATTCACCAAAGACATACATGAAACTTCATGTATTTAAGCACAACGTTCAACACAAATCACTCCATAACATAAGTCATTGTCAACATCCAATTAAACTATAATCAGACTGATTCAATCATACACCGCAATCTCCAACTCGGAGTTTTTACAAGAATATAATTGAACTTTTAGACAATAAAAGATTACTCCCCTTTGAAGCTCTCGGTGAACTCAAACCTTTGCTACATTCTCAAGAGGGTCGGAAGCCTAGCCACGCATAACGCCGGTATACTCCATCACTGCTGGAATCCCGACTCTATCCATGCCTCCAAGGATCGACGGTGTAAATGGCTATGAAAAGGGTGAAGAGCGGAGATGTAAGATGATGGCGTGGGGTTGATGATCGTCGTCCGATGGTGGCTGTCAAACTGCAAAGATAGAAAAAGAAAACCTATTAGTATCGTCTAAGTGTGTGTTTCGAGTGTGGCCGACCTCCTCTGTAACCTAATTTGGCAAGTCTTTTATAACTGCTGCTTCGGGCCAGGTCGCTACAGTGAGATAAATTTTTCATTTAATGTCAGGTATCCGCTCATTCGTCACGATGTGCGAATAAAAATTCGTCGCGACGTGTTGAATTAGCTCGTTCGTCGCAACGTGCGAATAAAAATTCGTTGCGATGTATGGAGATGATTTGCTCGTCGCGACATGCAGAAAAGACCTCACGACTTGTTGACTTTCTGATGGGTTGACTCCTTTGTTCCTTTAATATAAAATAGCATTTTACAGTATCAATTGTCCTTATGAAAGTCATAGAGAAATCAATATCAAATTATGACAATTTACTGACAAATTGCGAATTACAAGAGCTCGTTATAAGGAACCAATTTAAACACAAAAGTCATCAATTAGGAGTCAATGAGTGCATAAACAGTTATGAAAATACAGCCAATTTATAATGTAAACTTGGCTCAATCAGCTAGTTTGGAGGTGACATTGACGTCGACAACCCAGTTTAAACATTTTTGTTTCATATTTTGTTGTTTCTTTCTCTCCTATTAAATTGATTGTGTTATTCTAGGCATATGGATTTAGGTTATGTATGGATAATCGGATTTTCGTTATTGTTCGGTTATTTGTGTATGAACTCATTGGGCATTATGAAATGATGATTTTAATGTCGTTTATTTGCAAACCTATTGCTTGAATTTTGATATAATCTATAATTGTTATGTTGAAATTCACGTGTAGCAACTAATGATTCGTAATCATTAGGGATGTCATGACCTAGGTTAAATAACGCATTGTATGTGGTTGTTGTCTTGATTAATCGGTTTGCCTAATTCGTAATGCTACTGCCTAATAAAATCTAGAGATCGTATCCTAGGTTGTTCAGTGGTTAGGTTTAATTAAAATTAAGAGAAAACATATCTTGATTAAGCAAAACTTAAGAGAAAACTCGAGTTAATTATTTACCTACGATTAGTAGTTGCTAAGAGAGGTTTGAGAATAACAAATCAATGAAATATGCTTAATTAGGGTGTAGGTCGAGATTGAACCAAAGAATCGGGTCTTTACCAAATTCTCCACTTTTATCATTTTTCACATTTTTTCTTTAATTTATTTTTATTAGTTTAGTTTCATTTTTTTCTTATTTCAAAATCCAAATCCCCCTTTTTCCTAAACACTGATTAATTTCATATTAATAACTTTTCACACTCTCTCTGTGGGATTGACCTAGACTTACCACTATTATAATAGTAGGTTTAGCCATTTTATTTTGACTAGGGTTACAGCATTCAAAGGTCTTCTTAGTCAGACGAGGATTTTGACATTATTATAATAGTACAGAGGAATGACATTAAAAGAGCCTAGTCAGATGAGGATTTTGAAAACTTTGAAGAAGAAGAAGAGCCAGAAGAAGTCAACAACATTTGCTTCATAGTTGAATCAGGAGACAATGAAGCATATTATTCTGGCTCTGATATTGAAGTTGATGAATTGAAAATTACGTATCATGAATTGTATGATTAGTACAAAAAGTTAAAGGTAAAGTATTTCAAAAAGGTTGAGAAGTCCAAAGAAAATGAAGCATCTCTGAAGAGTAGGGTTAAGTCTGTGAATGAGAGTTTAATGACTAAAAATATGTCTCTTAAAGTTGATTTTAAGCAAAAATCTCTGAAAAGGAAGCTTTGAAAGAAAGAATAGCAAAGTTGCAAAATAGTTTGCTTGAGAATGATTCTGATAAAGTGAGACAATTAGGAAAAAAAAAGTCGTCACCTTGGAACTTGAAAAAGAAAAAAATGTTGGAAAGATCTTATCTCTAGAAAAAGATATAATTTCATTGATGGAAGGAATAACCTTGATGCATTACTTGGTAGTGGTATACAATGAAAACAATAACATTAGCCCATATAAGAACTTCTTTGTCAAATCCAGCAGTAGTTATAGCCAAAGCAACAGAAATCTGATACATGGTAGAAATTATATCAATTCTCATTCATCTGTTTTATGCTTCCACTGTGGTAAATATGGTCATATTAGTCATTCTTGTAACTTTCGTAGGAAATTATCTCAAATGTATCTTTAGAGAATGAAAGGTCAAACTACTAACCTAAAAGGACTTAAAAATTTAGGTACTTAAAATGAGATAATACTTTCTGCAGATGCGCTTTAAAATGGAGACAAAAGAAAATCAATGGAAAGTTGATAGTGGGTGTTCGAGACACATGACAGGTGAAATATTACATTTCAACTACATTGAAAGAAAAGATACATTTTTGCAGAAAAATTCATATCGAAAAAAAGTACTGCATTTGATCAATTCAAAGCGATCATGGAAGAAAACTTGAAGAGTTCTAGGATGAAAATGGTAAGGTGGTAAGAAACAAAGCTAGACTTGTAGCTCAAGGTTATAATCAATAGGAAGGTATTGGCTTTAATGAGACTTATGCACCTGTTGCTAGGTTAGAGTCGATTAGAATTCTACTTGCTGTCGATTGTTATAGAAATTCTAAGTTATTCCAAATAGATGTCAAAAGTGCCTTCTTAAATGGATACATTAACAAAGAAGTGTGCCTTCTTAAATGGATACATTAACAAAGAAGTGTTTATTAAGCAACCTCCAGGTTTTGAGAATGAAGATCATCCAAATTACGTGATAAAGTTATCTAAAGCCTTGTATGGTTTAAAGTAGGCTCTTCAAGCAAGGTATGAAAGGCTAAGTAATTTTCTACTTGAGAATAACTTCGAAAGAGTAAAGATAGATAAAACCTTATTTATTAAGAGAAAGGAGAATTATTTACTTATAGTACAAATATATGTTGATGACATAATATTTGGTGCTACTACTCCATCCTTCTATGAAGAATTTTTAGCTTTAATGCGGGGGGAGAGTAGATATATATGTTTATAATGACAAAGGTGGAGAGTTAAGAGTTAATGATATAATTTTGCCTTGCATGAATTTGAGCATGACATGTTATATATCTCTTTGATAACTTAGTTACTATTTTTGCCTTATTCATTCTTTTCCCTCTACTTTTTGACAATGACAAGGGAGGAGAATTAAGATGACAATATATTTTGCTGAAAGATGTACGATATACTTGCATGACTTTTACTTGCATGATTTGTGAGCATGATGAATCTATTATATATGTCACTAACTAAATTTGTGAAGTTCTAATCTATAATTTGTTAATGATAGGCTCTTTACTAAGAAAGGAAAGGCTCATTCTAATCAGTAAGAACTTATAAAGTTTACAAGATTTTTTGAAACCGTTCATTATTGGTTGAATTTTGAAAATATATATATTATTATTTGTCATCATAAAAAAGGAGAAAATTGTTAGCTCAAGGTTTATTATTAATAATTTTGATGATAACCTCATAATATTTCAAAATTCAAATTGGATTTATTTTCTTGTATAATTAATGATCTAATTTCAAAAGGAAATAAAATCATAGGATAAATGTTTCATTTTTTTGTAGGAACCTTCCTAATGAACTTACCTTATTTATTTCACATTATTTGGAAGAATCTTATATCATTGAAGTTATTTCCTTTTATTGTTAACTCGTTAATTCTCAAAAGGAAATAAAATTATAAGAACTTCACTTCCTTTCTTGCAAGAACCTTCTTTATGGACTTATTTTATTAGAAATGATTTATCCTAAAAGATCCTACTAATTATGAAGATTGTATATTAGCTCCTTGATTATTGGAAGATTTTTGGCAAAGATGACATGAAAGTTATTCAAATTTAAATTCATCAAATTAACTAAGGATGCAAGTGAAGCAACGACTAGTTAAAAGAAATGCCTACTTAAGGAAGAGCCAATGCTTTTGTGAAAATAGATCAGACTCTTGAAGTACATCTGTAGCATCAATTCTCTTGAAAGTGATATCATTATTAAATCTCTTGTGCTTTAGAAAGAACATTAAAGCTCATATTGAGCAAATTACATTTTGATCCGTTGAGAGCATGTAGAGGCTAGCTAAATACTACTAATTTAGAAGGTTAGAGAATCTTAAAAAAATATGTACTCATGAGCTTGAAGAGGCTCGTTAAATTACTACTTGGGTGTGAAACACTTAAGTTGGATACTTAGGGACTGGATGTAGGTTTGGGTCATAAGCCGAACAGATACATCGATTGCATCATTCTTTCTTTCCTCTTTACTTTTAAGTTTCCATATTATATTGTCTGTGTTTTTATTTTAACAAGAAACTCCTTAGGCTCATTTTGTTTTCAACTTGCAAGAAGTTTCTTTCATTTTAATAAACATTTTCGATTTTAAATTGTTTTAACAAGATTTATCGTCTAACTGACTCTTGTCGTTTAACAGGCTTCTATCGTTTGATAAACTCTTATTGTTTTAAATTTTAACATCCTTGTTATTGTTTTAAATTTTAACATCCTTGTCTTTATACGAAATGAAAGTAACTAATTTACAAGTTACACACAATTAACCTCCCCTCTTACGTATGTTTGTTTTATTAGTCTTCAAATTGTAAGTCTGACTTTGTCAATATGTTATAGAGAGGGTACAAATTCAAACCATCCAGCTTTTTGTTTTAATTTGAGTTGGACGGATTAATCTTATTGTTGTTATCTCTTCTTCTTTCTAATTGAAGCCAACGAGAATTTTAAATTAAACAAATGGACAACAAAATAAAGAAAGAACTATAGTTTAATCAAAATTTGATATAGTCAAACTTAACAAATGTGTTTAATACTTGGTTTTAAAAAAATGTTATGTAATAATTAGGTTTTTGCAAGTTTGCGTTTCATTAAATGCAGGAAATACTGTCATGTCATATATTGGGTCTTCTGGTTAAAGATTAAGAAAAAAATTTATTAATTAAAAAGTATTATTTAATTATAATAAATTGCAACTGAGGTCTGATATTCCCCATTTAAGTACTTACCATTTACGGATATAATATAAATAGGTAATAATGTAACACTATTTCATCTAAAGACTTCATCTCTTTGGTTCGGTCCTCACAAAAATCACAAAAGAAATTAAAAAAAGTAAAATAAATATCGTAAAAACTAAAACTGAAAGGCCCAAATGGGAGCTCAATGGAGTTATCTTGTAAATAGGCCATTCCGACGGGTTAGATCCATATTTCTGGTTTGGAATCGATCCAAATCACATGGGAAACGGAGCCACAAGCCCACCCATGTATGTTGGGTCAGAACAAAAGATAAATTATTAACTAAAAAGGAAAGGAAATTAGAAATTAGAAAGTAGTCTGTATTAAAGGAAATTAGAAATTAAATTTATTTCTAAAAAACAACGGTTACTAGTTGCGAAGGATCTCTCTAACACAGGAAGAGGTTACGCAGCGGCAGAATCTCTCTTTCTCGCTCGTTCTCTTGCTCGGTCGCCCTGAGCCATATGATTCATGCGAAGCTTTGATCACGGCCATTTGATTCCTGCAACTTTCTGACTATGACGTCAATCAGCTCCGTCGAACTCAATTTCCTCGTTTTCCGCTACCTGCAAGAATCAGGTCAGTCCAATCCTCCTTTATTTATTCTCGAATTCGTTTTGTGTTGATTTTCTTTTGCAATTTATGGTGTTTTGGTTTTCTTTTGTTTGCCTCGCACCTTTCTGTTTGTGGGCTCTGGTAAGGTTAGGGTTTGGTTGTGTGTTTTGGCAGTAATTTGAGTCTGTAAACTGGCTATGTTGGTATTTGTTTTGTTGAGTTTGCTTTTGGTTATCGTGTGAGAGAAAGAGGAGGTGGAATTTGTAGATCTGTGATAACTAGTGGATCTCATTTGTATATGACTTTTTTCTTCCGTTAATTTCAGTTAACCAGAGCATGAGTTTCAATTTTGTATTGTGAATCAAATGCCTGGCCTGTTTCTTAAGACCCCTTTTACTTTTTGAAATTGTTAATTTGGTCTCAGACAAGCTAGGGTTTTGTTTGGAATAACAATAATTACTTGAAAATGTCATAAATCAACAATATTTCCAACTTGAGAAATTTATGTGGATTTTGAAATTGCCCTAGTTACTGCTAGGATTGGTTGTTTTATGCTGCAAATATTTCTCATGCAGGTTTTACGCACTCAGCGTTTGCTTTGGGATATGAGGCAGGTATCAACAAATGTACCATAGACGGGAATATGGTTCCACCTGGTGCTCTGATCACATTTGTACAGAAGGGACTTCAGTACTTGGAAATGGAAGCAAATTTGAGTAATGTTAGCATGCATAAAACTTCACTTCTTGATGACTTACAGTTCCTTTTTACTCCATTAACAGCATACTAGGTTACATGCCTTAGGATTTATGTTGATCAAGGTTTATTTTAAGCTTACCAGAGTGATGCTGATGTTGATGAAGATTTCTCCTTTTTGCAACCTTTGGATCTAATCACCAAGGATGTCTACGAATTGCGCCAAATGATAAGAGAAAAGAAAAAAAGTTTGCAGAAAGACAGAGATAAGGAGAAAGAGAAGGAGAAGGAGAAGGAGAAGGAGAGGGAAAAGGAGAAGGAAAAAGAAAAGGAGAGGGAGAGGGAGAAAGAGAAAGATAAGGAAAAAGATAAAGAATTAGAAAAGGAAATTGAAAGAGAACGAGCAAGAGTAAGAGAGAAGGAAAGGATGGAAAGGGAGAAGGAACTTGAAAAGGATAGAGAAAGGATCGAAAAGGAAAAGGAGCGAGAAAAGCAGCATGAGAACAAAATTGACAGAGAGATGGTTAGTGATCAAGAGGACAAAGTCAGTGTAAAACAGGAAGAAAATGGAATTTCTGGAGGTGAACTACTATATATCCCATTTAATAATTCTTTTCATTTTCACTTTCTCTGTAAAGGCTTGGTATGTATGCTATCTCGTAAAAATTGTGAGTTTGTAGTATTTGTGCTTTATTTGTTGTATCATTTGTTTCCGTTATTTTCATTTTCACTTTCTTTGGAAAATTGGCATATGTGATCACGTAACATTTAAACTGCTAGGATGTTCAACTTTTCTTGACCATGTCTAGTTATAATTTGGAAGGCACAACTATGTAATTTCTAAAGATGGTAATGTGCATTAACATGACTGTTATACAAAGTTGTTGATTGCCCTGTTTCTGGTACTCTGGGCATGTCTGGCAAGCAATATTTTGGTATTTGAGTTTTATTTATGAATAGTGATGCATCTTTCTAAACTTTACAGCTAATAAGTTGATCAACTACGTGGTTGATGTTCTCCCTTAAGGTTTATTATGGGAATTATGAAACATGATACACACTCCTTTTGATGCAGGAGCGATAGTCTTTTGTTGCTGTTTATGCCATTGTTGTGTTATGTTCACATTTTTGCATTACTGATTGCATTACTACAGTATCGCTCTTCATGTTACATTAATGTTACCTTTTCGGTGTTGCTCTGTCTGTATTTTATAAGCACTATTTTGTAGGTTGTTTTTAGCTTCAGTGGATGGAAATCTTCAGAAATTTTAGTTGGCATCTTTTGACATTTCCTGGTTGCTAATCCAGAATTCTGATATTGTGATTGTTTAATCCATCTGTCTGTTTCTATTTTAACCCGTTTTATTAATTTCTATGTTCTACATCGCCTTATATGAGACACGCAGTAACACGTTTTCCTACAGTGCCTATTGAAGTAATTTGAGATATTTTTTTTAATAGGACTAGAGCCTATGGATCTCTCTACACCATCAACATCTCAGACGTGTGAAATTCCTAGTAGTGATGTTATGATTCTAGAAGGACACACTTCTGAGGTTTGCATACTCTGCCTTTGTTAATTCTTTTATTTGTAGAATATCCAGTCATATTTTGATTTTATATCAATTATAATATTACTTCATTTGCCCTCTGTTAATCTTCAGGTTTGTGCTTGTGCTTGGAGCCCAACAGGATCACTTCTAGCGTCTGGGTGGGTGCTTTTATTTTGAATGAGACTTTTGTTTGATTCTTTCTTTTCAAGTGTAAATAATGCTAAGTACAAGGTGAAGCTTATTATGTTTTGATATATGAACTTCTTGGTTTTCGTGAGAGCATACTATAATCATGAGGTGAATAATGTCAAGGACAAAGGAATTGAATTTGTTTGTTGAATAAATATCATTAATTCCTTGAGTTATTATTCACGCTCTTAACTCTTGAACAACTGATTTGCATGTTATCCTGGGGGTTCACACACTTTTTATTTGGTTGATAGGTTAGATAATGTAGTATCAATTTTACACACCTTGGAGTTCACACACCTTAATGCATGTATGCATCAATTTTACACAGTGGTGACTTATTTGATTGGAACACTTCTGGGTGATGACTTCATTTTTTATTGATTATGTTTTTATTGATTATTACTTCGTTATCATTTAGTGGTTTTCGCTAATGAATTTATACATGTATCTTTGATGTAATTGTCTTGAAACTTTTAGGTAACATTTGGATCATGGAGTGTGGTTGGAAATCCAACTCCATTGTAACTGAATTGGAATTAGAAATCTATTTTTTGGATTTGCAACAGATTGTGAAGCTGCTCAACAGACATTGAGTCATTGCTTTTGGCAATTTTCATCCTTACCTTGAGATCGGAATTTGAAAAAGAGAATCACAGCAGTACTCTTTGTAATTGAGTCCAAGTTTGGTTTTTTAGATTGTTGTGATTGAAGGATTGTAGAAGCATGTGAAGGTGGTGTGATTTCTTGTTCTTTTGCCATATATTTACACTTTTATTGTAATTTTTCTCAATTTAAGATCTGGAGATTCTACGGCACGAATTTGGACCATACCAGAAGGAAACTTTAGATCTGGTAGTCAAAATGGTCCTTCAGATGTGTTGGTTCTGAAGCATGTAAAAGGAAGAACAAATGAGAAGAGCAAAGATGTTACAACACTGGATTGGAATGTGAGTGCTCTTACGGCTTTGTCTAAGTGTCCAGCTATCTTGCACATTGTCCTTCCACTAATTCATTGCATGCTTCGCCTGTGATATCAATAATGGATTGAAGTTTTACAGATCTTTATAAAGTACTTGATAATAGTGTCTGCTAGAGTTTTTTGGATTGAGGGCTCACTTTTTCTCTACATTTGAATGCCTTGGCATTTGATATGTAAACTGAAAAGTGCTTGAAGGTGGTTGCAGTAGTCAATGTGAACAAATTTTTTCGTGTAATTTGTTTATGCTGCTAGTGGTGGCTGAAGATGTGATAATGAAAATGGTGTTATCCCTCCTCTTCTTTATTGTCGTCAGATTTTCTGTGGCCATAAGTCTTTTCAAGCCTTTTCTACTTTCACAGATGCTACATACTTAACCAGGTGCTCCTTGATTTTCTGTACTTGTGTTCTTATCTATCCCTTTCTTTGTATGTACAGAGTGAAGGAACATTACTGGCAACAGGGTCATATGATGGGCATGCGAGAGTTTGGAGTGTCAATGGTAAGATGTTTTTGCATAATTTTTCTAACTTGCAGATATGGAAAAGATATTTGCTGTGAATCTGAGTGTATCTTGTGCATATTATCAGTAAATCTTTTTTATCAGAAGATCCAAAAAATAGTGGGTGAATAGAGACATTTAATAGCATTATTAAAATGACAGTTTCAAGCAGAACAGGCCTAGGGCTTCTCGTGTACTAGATTAGTTGCTTTTGCAGTATAACATACTGTTCCTCTTTTTCTCTCACACTTGCTCTCTCTCTGCACACGTGTATGTGTTGTTAAGTTAGTACACTATTATTTTTTTGAATCAATGTCAGCCGATTCCAGCCCTTATAAAGGATTGTGTTTCGCTGATTTAGGTGAGCTGAAGACTACATTGAGTAAACATAAAGGACCAATATTTTCTCTGAAGTGGAACAAGAAAGGGGATTATCTTCTTACTGGAAGTTGTGATAAGACAGCAATAGTATGGGATGTTAAGGCTGAGGAATGGAAACAACAGTTTGAATTTCATTCAGGTATGGTGTTTCACTGGATTTCAAGATTCAGTTGTCGTCTTTCCCTCGTTTTGTTCTTTATTTGTTTACAATATGAATACCAAAGCAGTATTGGAACTAAACACTTTGAACTTTATTAAGTGTAAGATTTCAGTGAATCTCTAGAATATATATATATATATATTTATTTTTCTGGTTTGTTTCTTTGTTAGTTTCTCTATTCTTTTATGGAACAGAAATCTCATAGAAGGATTGGAGCTAAACTTCCAATGTGGCTATGATTTTAGGTCCTATACTTGATGTGGATTGGCGCAATAATGTCTCCTTTGCAACAAGCTCCACAGACAATATGATATATGTTTGCAAAGTTGGAGATACCCGCCCTGTCAAAAGTTTTGCTGGGCATCAGGTTAGCTCTTGACTGCTCATTTTTGCCACTGTAGATGTTTTGGGTATAGTTTTATCAGCTTTGCTTCATTTGTAATTGTTCATAACGAGCTTGTGGATCCTGATCAGTCTCTGGCTTTTTCCATGAAATTTTGACCCATATTTATGTGTAACAATGCAATGTTAACAATGTTTTGTTTAAGGAATCCACCTATCCTTGAAACTGGGAAAGCCTTTTCTACAAGCAGCTTTTAGGAAACTATCTACAAGCACAATTTGGGCACACAACAAATTTGTGACTGCTTTAGTTCTTGATGAGACCGCTGAGTTTAGTGTTTAAGTGGTTTCTTTTCAATATGTTAAAATGGCAGGAAATGAAACTTACTATGCCATTTATACTTTGGTAAGGCTTATTGGAGCCATTCTTATGTTTTTCTTTCCTTTAGATAATGGATGGTCTTATGTATTTAATTTTCTTTCAACTGAACAATCATAGATTTTGTGAAAACATGACACCATGAGGTTAATGTTTCAAACTTTTTGCCACTGCAGGGGGAGGTTAATTGTGTCAAGTGGGATCCAACAGGTTCATTGCTGGCATCGTGCTCTGATGACATTAGTGCTAAGGTTTTAGCATTCTACCTTAATCTTCTAATTTTGGTATAACCGTGTTCTAACTTTAAGTTTTGTGATCCTCAATTGCTACATGTATCTATATTACTTGCACCATTTGCTAGTCTTGAAGTAGGTAACTCCAAAAAATAATACTTCTCCCATTTGGCATTGAACCCAATATTCAATTTCATACCTTTCTCGTTGTTCTTTACTGTTTATGCTACTAGTTTAATTGTTGACTAATGGAGTCTATATGCAGATATGGAGTATTAAGCAGGACAAATATGTTCATGATTTGAGGGAACATCATAAGGTCTTTATCTTTTATTTTTCTCATTAACCGCATATATTTGTTATATCAGCTGTAAGCCAGTCTCATTTTATTACATTTGTTTCATGATCTCTATGCAGGAGATTTACACTCTCAGATGGAGCCCCACTGGAACTGGTACAAACAATCCTAACCAGCAACTAGTGCTGGCAAGGTAAATTTGTTGCTTTCTAAGACTTGTTTGTTAAGTTATCGATGACCATTTACTTGGTTCACCTGTCCTAGTTTCATGTACGTGCTACAAATAAAAAGTTTTCATCATTTGGTGTTCTCTGTATTGGCAAATCTAGAAACTTGTTGATGTTCTTCTATACATGCTATAAAGTCATGGAAAATTAATATTCTGTGGCATGTCATAGGATGAGAGTTATTACCCAATTTTTTTAATTCAACTTTCCTTTTGATTTTTATGTAGTGCATCATTTGATTCTACGGTCAAGTTATGGGATGTGGAACTTGGGAAACTTCTCTGCAGTTTAAATGGCCACAGGTATGCCACTTAAATACTACAGCCTTTAAAGTATCCAATTGTTCCATTATCTTGGAAAGTTAGCACCAGCTTCACGGTTGAAATGAACCATCAGTTTTAAGGTGAATTAAATCAATTTTCCAAACATTGATATACCACAGTAACTTTCTTTTGTCTGAACATTTGTGGCCAAAAAAAAATGTTTTTGGGACTATATGGAGGAATAAAGATAAAGGTTTTAAGGTCACCCATCTTAGTTTATTCTAATAATGCCAAAGAATGCTAATGCTTGATTTTCACCTTTGGTTTCCGTTTCTCAGTGGACCTTGGCAATGGTACATGTGAACTTTGTAATGGGCCAAAATGCACACTGGTCCACAATTAAACTTCCATACTTCAGGATCTCATTAAAGTAACTTTCTTTTGGTAATTAGCATCCTTGTGTCAGAGTTCATCAAAATTTTCCTGCCTTTTATCCAGGGATCCTGTGTACTCTGTGGCATTTAGCCCAAATGGAGAGTATTTGGCCAGTGGGTCGCTTGATAGATGCATCAACATCTGGTCATGGAAGAAAGGGAAGATCGTGAAAACATACACTGGCCATGGGGGAATTTTCGAAGTTTGTTGGAACAAGGAAGGCGACAAGATTGCTGCCTGTTTTGCCAACAACATAGTTTGCGTTTTGGACTTCAGAATGTAAGATTCGAAGAGTTTTTAGGATGTAGATTCAGTGCTCTCAGGGGTTACGGAATAGCTCTAACAAGTTGATCATCACTTTTCCATTCGTTATTTTTCACCTGAAGGGCACAGGGAAAGAAAGATGTACCTCTCAGTTATGTAGGCTCAACATCTTAGATTAATTGTAGGTGTTACTAATTTTTGGCATCTGTTTTAAGTTGCTGGTAAATTCTCACTCCCCGGGTAGGGATCTCGTAGTACATGAATCTGTAACTATCTATGTACAGGATCATTATATTGGAACCATGAGACTGGAATTTTCAGGTTAATTCTTGTTTAACTTGCAAAAATGGACGAGAAAAAACAATAGCTTAATGAAGATGCGTTAGACAAACATAAATTTCAATTTTCGTTGTTTGTTAGACGTATAGAGAGAGCACTTTGAGATTGTTGGTTAGGTTTAATGTCAAGTGTCGGAGGTTTATTATCCTCGGCAAAAGCTTTCGACACGCACAGTGCACAGTTGTTGTTTAGATGAAGGTATGCATTTGGTTTCTTTGAATTTCTTCTACTAGACCTTGGCGCCGTGGGCGAATTGAAATTGATTTTTATTGTCCTGTAATTAGCACCTATTTGTGGTTGAATGTCGTAGGAAGGTAAGTGTTTGTTCTTCAGATCATTTAAAAGCATCCTGTCCACTTTGCTTTCTACGCATACAGAGAACGGAAAATCTGAAGGAATTTCTCCAAGCTTTTCTGGAAATTCTTTACTCAGGTATGTATATATAAATAAGAACTGAAACAAAGGAAAGATTCCTATATTTTCGCTACTTAGGATGTACACACTCCGTATTATTAATCTATGTCTTCAATCAGAAGTTTAATAACGCTAATCGCTAATCTTCGTCTTATTATTGGTATGTCATCCATTAAATAT
The DNA here is from genome assembly GCA_025629785.1 of Erythroxylum oxycarpum. Lineage (NCBI taxonomy): Eukaryota > Viridiplantae > Streptophyta > Magnoliopsida > Malpighiales > Erythroxylaceae > Erythroxylum > Erythroxylum oxycarpum. The sequence goes on along the minus strand of JAOTAZ010000220.1, from coordinate 4,391,465 downwards.
AATTACTTTAAAAAGTTATTATTGTTACGTGATTAACTTTGTGCCAATTATCACTAAATTAGAAACAGTTATTAGTAGTTTAGTACTATAAAGCTCAACATGTGTGGTTGAACGAGAGAGACAAAATATGGCATTGTACTTCAATTTTGGAGCAGAGGATTAAACTTAAGATATTCGGGTTTGGATTGAAGTCATAGAGAATGTAGAGAAGCGTAGGCGCGGTGGAGCATGAAATTCAACTCTGAGAATGGGTGATGGTCATGCACATTAGGGCGGTGGAGCATGAAATTCAACTGTGAGAATGGGTGATGGTCATGCACATTGTGCATTTGCATCCTCAAGTCTCTGAATTCCTCTCTCGGAGTCGCTTCTCTTTTCCGTATTGGCTTGAGGAAGAGAGCAATGGACATATCTGGATGTAGCCAACTCTGTAGTTGGGACTTGGGATTTGGAGGCGCGAACCCTTGGTACCTTTCTTCACCACTCATTGTCTTTTTTCTTTCAACAAGTGAGACAACTTGTAAGGGTTCAATCTTAGATCTAGCTTTCGTGCTTTTCAAACATTGGTCTGTTACTTGAATATGTTAAGGAATACCTGACCTCATTTTTACTGGAAGAATTAACAGCACATACAAGAAAAATATGACTTAAAGAATCAGGAACAAGCAAAAATAAAATAAAATTTTTGGAGTGCCTTTCAGAAGTTGCATTGTATATTTTCTCTAATAAGCTTAAGAAAAACTCGACTCACTAACGGTTTTCATAAACAGAAAGATGGTAAGGGCGAACCTAGATGACGCTTCTGCATCTGTGTGGCCATCTCCTTCAAAGAACCTGATCCTAAGTAGCAATGAAGAGAGGAGTTTGGATAGCATTCCGTTGATCAAGAAAACGGATATTAATGAATGCAAGTTCCACTATTCGGGGAAAAGAACTAGCAATTGAATAGAATATATCAGAAAAAGCCAACCAAAACCCCTACTTTCTGAGGTTCCTTGTTCTATCTCATCTATACTTTTTAACGAGGATGAAATATATTCACAATATGTTACGTTCAAAAACTAACCAGCCAGAAGGTCCTATTAGATCATTGGTAACAAAAATTAAGGGGCCGTTTGGTTCCATTTCTATTTTTCTGTTGTTGTTTTTAGTTTCTGTTTCCTGTTTTTGATTTCTGTTTTTTTCCTTAAAAAAATGAAAACTTGTTTGGTTAAGAATTGTAATATAAAAACTGAAAACAAAAACCTGTTTAGTTGAGAGTTCTAATAAAAAACTGA
>JAOTAZ010000220.1:4336113-4348875 GCA_025629785.1 Erythroxylum oxycarpum | reverse complement strand
TATGATACTTGGATGTTAGAATAGAGAGTCATGAGTTTTACAAGTAGATTACTAAGTGAAATTGTTGTGAAGTTGGCAAATTGATGGCAAATTGAGCTGCTCGCCCGGGACAGGGGTAGGTGGATCGTCTTCCCGAGACAAGGACTTGGAATGGGAAGCAGCAACATCAGGAGGGGAAGTGGGCTTGGGAGGGGGTCGGAGGCGAAGGGATGGAGGAGTAGGCGGGAGGTGGGGTTGTTTGAGGCGTACATACCTAAACAACGAGGTTGGGTTGAAATAGTGATCAGTATCATATTTTGGGACATTATGGGCCCAGAATATGTCAGTTATGAGATGAGGGAAGAGGATAGAATGGGTGAGTTTTGCGGTGGTGATGGAATCACAAAAGGCAGAGGCAATGGCGGTAGCTATATCGATCGGGCGGCTGGTCATGAGGAGTTACAAATATAAGGCTTTTTGTTTGGTGATGTAAGCCAAATGAGAGGTGGGGAGGATGTTATTGCAAACAAGGTGGAGCTAAGGACGGACCTCAGGGCGGAGGTTAAAACGCTTAAGATAGCGTTGATAAATATGAGGTTGATGTCATGCGGCACCCTCAGGACAGAGGGTATGCAGGACATCGTCCCAAGTGTAGTGGTGGATAAATTGCTCATAATGGCAGCAGAGGATGGGAGGCAGGCCGTAACAGTCACGGATAGCGACAGTGGTGAATAGGGTGGGGATAATGACATCTCGGAAATTAATTTCCAGGGTGCTATGGAAGCTGGCATAGGTGTAGAAATGATGGATGAATTTGTCATTTCCTTGGTCCCTAGGGAAAACTGGTCTAGTGAGTTGAGAATTGATGACTTGCTGGACGATAGGATTATTATGTGGAGTTAATGGAAAGGGACTCTCTTTTAGGATGGGCCTAGCATCTATCTTCTCAGATAATTCAGTATAGGCAGGGTCAGCTGACTGAGAAGAAGGAGCTGAGGAATGGGATGGGTGGGAGGAGTGAGATGGGTGAGAGGATTGGGTGGAGCTGGAAGAAAAGGAAAAGTCGGAGGAGGGGGAAGAAGAGCAGTGAGATGCGTTATTGGTTCGAGGTATTGTCCGGTAGAAAACCAGGAAAATAAACACACAGATAAACAAAGTCAGTTAAACATTAAAATCTAAAGCTTTGCCGCGGCAAAAAATTGTGCCTGCTTAGCCGCGGCGAAGAATGACAATCTTCCACGCTGCAGTGAGACAAAGCTTGTTCGCCACGGCAAGCTAAACGTAATCTACAGAAACTTGAAAAAATGACAACAAAAGGGAGAGGAAAGGTCTTATGAAGGAGGTAGAGAACGGGATGACCGCATGCAATATGCGAGGACTGGTGAAAGGATACGATCACAAAGGCAAGAGGGCGAACTTTAGAGGTTCCGCGGCAAACTTTGAATAGGATAGGAGAAAATGAGAGGGGAAGAAGGGAGTCGGTAGGTGAAGGAGGAGGGAGAGGTGACATGAAGAAAAAGACGAAGGGTAAACGAAAGGGTAGAAGAACATTAAGGGTAAAAGCAGAATTTCACGAGGAAACTCTCGTCGAGATTGCATTTTCGCCCCAGTAGAAAGATTAAGTTGTATGCTGCAGCAAGGTTGCATACCACTGTTCACCGTGGCAAAAGATTGCTTCACGCCGCGGGAAAGGTGCTTGAGAGTGTAGTGCCGCCGCGAAATAATTAACTCACACTATGGCAAAAGTGTCACGCCGCGGCGTAGAATTCCCGTAGCACAACAAAGACAAGACATGAAAAATTCTAAGGGATACTCATCTCACTTTCTAGTCTTTAACCACTTCAACACAACATGCAACCCATCACTTACACCAATTTCCTTGATCATGAGAGATGTGTCATGCATATACTAAAATTTAAAATTCAAAAGGGAAGATGAATTATTGAAACAAAACAATTAAACCTAAATCTTACTAGAAACTAAATCTAATCCTACTGATTAAGTTCCTCTCCCACACTTAACCAGCATACACATGCATAACAATGTCATCTCATTTCAATCAACATGCAGTATGTTGTAAGTGAAAGAAGAGAAACAACCTGGTGCTTAAGGTGGGTCCTTAAGCTCCTGAAGGATGTTTTGCTCAAAACCATTTTATGGTGAGGTAACTTGACCACTTTCCCATTCCGTGCTACTTTCCTCATCAAGTTGTCCACCTAAAACATCAGCAGAAAACACTTCCTCCAAGGGATCATCAGTCAATGAGTTCATCGCTTGTTCAAATTGGATGCATGCATCATCAACAACCATATCCAACATATTAACTCCTAAAAGTGAATATTCCCTATGGGGATGCTTCATAGCTTCATATATATTGAAGCTTACTGATTGAGCCCAAGTCTATTATATAAATTGGTGGCACTTTCATAGTTTTTAATATCTTTTTTTACTCTTAATTCTTGATTTTGTGCTTAAATTAGTCCTTGAGTGTGTGTTTATATTTTATGCAATTTGATAGTAAAATTTTTTATAATTTGACATTAATTGCATTACAAATTTTTTTAAGGACAATTGATACTACAAATTGCTATTTTTAAGGAGTCAATGGAGTCAACATGAGGACGTGAGCTTCAAGACGCCTGCCACGGCACAACATGAAGGGAAAGCTCATCGCGGCATAAATTAATTATTTCGTCGTAGCGAAGTATCTAAAAAGCATACGCTGTGTCGTAACTTGCCTGTCGCCGCGGTAAACTGTCGAAAACCTTGATTAAAATTGGAAAATTATCTCACTATTTTGACCCGATCCACGACCCAACATTTAAAAGGATGCCAAATTAGGTTATAGAGGAGAATATATTTTTCAGCAGAAAACACTCATCTCTCGTCCGACACCACACGACCATTTTCCTCTCACCATCGACCCTCATCCATCAACTCCGACCACCTTCACTGCCATGTTCACCGTCTACTGCTATTGCTACCATGGGTGACATTGGAGCTCTTGCGGTTGTGAGGATTTCCGATGTCATGCCCGACTGAATTACCATTTTCTCTTGAAGATGTAGTGATAGCTTGAGTTCAATAGGCTTCAAAGGGGAGTTGTTTTACATTCTCAAGTTTAACTGCATAGTTGTAAATTTCTGAGTTAGATTTTATGGCCGTGAGAGTTTAATCAAGTGTTGAACAATGCCTTGTGTTTTGCTTATGTAGAACTTTAATGATTAATATATGAAGTTTTATATATGTCTTTGTGCTGATTGTCTTAACTTTCTTTTATCTGCCTAGTTGTGATTGATATTGAGATTAAGCTTGATCTATGTTGACCACTTGCATTAGCTCATCCATTAATACACACTAAGATGAATTTAACAGGGTTTTAAGAAATGGAGTTCATTGATTAAAACCTTGAACTTAAAGAGTTCTTTAAGGTTTATCGTTCGAAAACTTAGTGAATTTCACTTCCGAAAGATTTGTTGTGAGCCAAGATAGCCAAAGCTCGTTTTCAAGAGGATTTTATCATATTAGATCATTGTTTAAGTTTTCACTTTTCATTTCCTAAAAATCCAAAAATATCTTCTTATACATCTTTCTTTCTTTTAGTTCAATTTTCTTAATTTTTACCAATGATCCGAATCTCCCTTTTATCAACTTAGTTTGCATTTTTTATAATTAGGCTAGCTTAGACCTTTTTCGCTAGATTATGATTAAGTGAAACGACCCGAAATTGCATCCTATATTGCAATCCTTGGAATTAAATTTTTGATTCAGTTTCCAAGGGATTAATCTTAAGATCATACAAGAGCCGACCAAAATGACGTCGTTGCCAAGGAACCAAGAAATTGGTTTTCTTTAGGTTAGCCATTGTCATCTTTGTTTGTCGTTGATAATAGGAACCTTTTGTTTTACATTGCATTTTAGATAGTTTAATTTTCGTACTTGTCCATAATACAGTTTTAATTTTCCTTCGCATAGAACACATTTAGAAAACACAAACAAAAGCATACTTTCATACTTTGATTTACCATACTTAGCAAATTTCCACACATACACACATTTACACTCCATATACTCGCATTCTTCCCATTTCACTTTTTATTTGATTTTGTGTGATTGTGAGTAAATTTTATTACAATTTCTTTCATTTGAATTGTTCTTGTGCATGCACCAGAAAGCTAGACTTGTTTCCAACCTGAGATTGAGAGACGTTTACGCACTGTTTGGTTACCGTCCTCAGACGTGAGGACGAATGACGAGGACAAAAAAGTTTTGTCCTTCGACGTGTTTACTTACCGAGGACAGAAATTTTTGTTCCGTTCTCAGAAGACGAAGACAGAAATTTTTGTCCTTCTCAAAACTGAGGTACAAAAAATTGTCCTAGGGACAAAAAAGGGAAATGACAAACGTACCCTCTCATTACACACGATACCTTCTCCTGTCTGAACCCTCCTTCGTCCAATACTCTTCTCCTGCTTTTCTCGCCCTCCTCCGTTCCTCATTACAGACGATACTCTTTCCTCCTGCTCTCCTCGCCCTGCTTCGTCCCTCATTACAGACGATACTCTCTCGTGCGTTCCTCAGGTACCCATTTACAGTTTCGATCATTTGGTTCATATAGTTTAGGGTTTTTCATCAATTGTTCGTTGATGGACTCGTCTGCTCTGTCAGGATTTCGCTGCAGAATTCAATTAAATTTTGAACTCCTGCTGTCAATCTTGTTTTTAAATTCAGAAGTTGAAGAATTTATTGCTTTCACTTAATATTTTTTCCCTTTGAACATTGCGTTCGGTTTTGCTCTTTATTCATGGAGTTTGAGTTTCTTTTTTTGGTTTTGGACAAGGTAATTTTGAGGGGTCTACTAGAGCCTTAAAAAGTCGTTAATTGATTTCATGCTTTTGTGCAGTTATGTATTATAGTACGAACAGGGCATGTGAGTTTTATTGTTGGATGTAAATTGATTAGGCTACTGCGATCCTAGTGTATGGGTGCTGTTCCAAGGGTTGGAGTTTTTATCAATTATGGTGATTGTTGTTTGTAGTTTGATCCTAGCATAGCTATGCCGTATTATGCTATATCTCAATTGACAGGTTTATTCTCATTTGAATAATTTGTCTGCCAGTTTGGTTTGGTGATTGCTAGTGTGATAGCTGTTATAGGGAGGAAAGGTTGAAATTTAGCTTATAATCTAGTCTTAGAATGTTAATGAGACAGTATTGAGATTGCACATGTTAAAAAGTAACATGGGAATGTTTGTATGAAAACACGGTGAACTTGTGATTTATGGAAAGGTTGGAGTAAATAGCTCACATGCTGACTTTAGAAATTGTCTTTTGCAAGTGAGAAATACCATGGGTGGGATTTCGTTTTACTTCTTTCCAAATAGCTATTCAACCATTAGGATTCTCGAGTTTTTTTGTGTTATAATGTTGCTTGGTGCATTGAGAAGGTGATATAGAACGGGTTGCATTAAGTAATGCATATGCCAAAAGCTTTTAGATTTCTGGTTCTTAGATTATTAATTTTTCTTTCACTGAAACTTTCAGAATATAAGACCATTTGATTGCTGCAAGTGTGTAGTAGAAACTTCCTCGTTCTAGGTCGGTGATAAATTTCATTGCAGACTTGTGATTGTTCCTGGAGGTTGTAAAGGACATAACAGATTTAGTGTAAAATTATGCATTGGTAAACTGATACAACATGCCTATTCATCGTCGAACTAAGAAGGAAGATTGTGATGAAGATGAGTTTAAAAGTGGATGGATCATTTTTATTTGCTATGTGATTGAAGATTTAAAAATGGCGGGACCATTTCCTTCGGTAGAGGAACAAAATTCCTTTAGTGCGGTGGTGTGCCTGTGTATCAGCAGAAAATTCCTTACAGTATGACAGAAGAATATAACAGCATTCCTGATTGAAGTGGAAATCATGACTTGCACTGCAGATTTGCTCTTAAAACCATGAGACTTCTGGCTAATTGTCTCTATTTGTGGAGAGATGTCTGCCTAGGAAAGCACTGGATACTTTTTATTACTTCTAGACAGATGGCTATTCCAATTTCTCATTTTTCATTTTTCCATGTTGATAAACCTTCACAAAAGTCGGTCACTCTGTTTCTATCTTCTTCCTTATGTAGCAACTTTTAGAAAGATCATTGTGGTGTGTGACCCTTGCTAGTAACGAACATATGCAGCCTGCTCGTTTATGCACTCTGTTTTTAGCTTTTCTGCAAAGGATTAGTTGGAGAATTTGCTATTTTTCTAATGATGCATGCCAAGAAGTTTATGAGATGATACTTTTAACTTTTTGGTTCTCTGCAGGGTATTTCTAGTTGGGAAAAGGCTTTTAGAAGGTTTGGTGAAGGTGGAAAAAAGAGATTTCTTTGTGACAGATTTCATTATCGCTAATGTGGGACATTTTAGAGGTACAGGTATTTTAGGAATTTGGTGAAAAAGGTACAGCTCATACTCTTCTTTATCATGTGGCTATATCCATTACTTTGAACGTGATTGAGAAAACCCAACTTTGTTTTGCTCCCAAAAATCTGGATCTAGAGTGTGAAAGAAAATATGGTGCAATGATTTTTGGAGGTTTCAATTTTGAGTCTGTATTTGAAGCATTAGTGATTTGGCTTAATTCCTTGTTACTAATTTTTATTTTATTCACTCCATTTGACATTTGTTTATTAATTTTCTTGAAATAAATACCAAATTATATGTCATCTTTTTGTCTTGGATATTTTTCCAAAGACGATCAAAATAATATTTGCGGCAATGTCTACAGTCTTTCTCTGTAGTCTATCGTCTCTGATTTGCTGCTATCATTGCACAATTCCTTCAGATGTGTTTGGCACAAATTAATAAAAACGAAATAATTAAACTTATCTTTGTATTGAATGCCAGTTTTCCTGTTGTATAAGCCGTCTATTAAATTGAATATTTAGATGCCTGCTGCATAGTCTGCAGATAATTATTAGTTGAATTGCAACTATAATCAGGTTTTGCAAAGATCTTCTCATTTCTGATAGCAATAGTCTTCCATTTTTCTTTATCCGTGACAGATTTTTTCTTGATGCAGGTGTCATGGAGCTATCACTGTTAAAAGCCCTTCCCAATAGCATCTCTTCATTTCTACAATTGTCATCTTTGGACAGCATAAACTTGGATCCAGTGCATAGGCTTTACTGGAAGGCTGAAGAGATTCTGAAGCTTCTAAAGCCAATACTTGATGCGATTGTTGATTCTGAAATAGCTTCTGATGAAGTACTCAATAAGGCATTCCAGGAATTAAGTGAATCTGTTGATGAATTGAGGGAACTGTTTGAAAATTGGCAACCATTATCAAGCCAACTTTATTTTGTGAGTTACTTCTTTGTTGATTTAAATAGATAACGTATCTTAGTTAGAATTTTCTTAATCTTGCACTGTTTAATTGGCATTTTTTATAGTAATCCAGGTTCTGTTGATGTACATGCCTTTTCATAAGCAGATAATATGGATATACATCCTAAAAATTAGTATCTTTTCTAAAATTTCTCAAAAATTAGCACGTTCTCCAATGTGCAAAACCATAAGATTTGACATATTTTCATATGATGCATGTTAAGGGACAATTTGGTTGCTTAATGCTTAAAATGTGTAGCTTAGAGGGGAAGCGACAATTTCTAGCATACAAATAGTCTTTCCTTTCTTCCCTAACCTCTTGAGAAGCTGTTAAAAGAAAAAAATTGATCGTTTTGTCTTTACAGTTTCCCAGTCTTTACTTCTAAATTAGTATCTGAATTAATGGTAGTTGAACATATCTGATGCTAATAATGGTGGTTTAATGGAATATGATGCTGATAACAAAGCTGTAAACCAAAAAACATTCATATAACAGCAAAAAAAGGGTCAATGGAGAGGCAATGGCAAGGGAATGGAAATTTCTAAAAGAACGGTAAACTGATACTAGGTTCTTGGTTAAGAGTTGAGAAGGAGTTGGTAGTTACGAGTATCTCAAATTTATTTCTGCAGTAGGATTTTATGATTATTGTATAATATTGGGAATTTCGTGTGGGTCTTTTAGTTTGTCAGACTGAGGTGGTTCTATTCAACTTTGGGACTTCATTAAGAAAAATACTGTTATGAACTAGTGTTTGGTGTTATTAATGTGGACCAAACAAAAGCTTCAGTTTTACCTGGCTTTTAATTCCAAATTAAAGCTTCTGTCATTCTTCTTTGTCATACCATGCTCAGTGCATAGGACTAAAGGAGAAACTACCTAAACATCTATTGCTTTGCTCATAAAAAGATTCTTCTGCCTTTTAATACCTATTCTAGTATTTATATCCATGGACTCTTTCTGTGATAACTATCTTGTCAGAATGACGAAGTTTCAACTTATACAGGCTGAAGCAAGAAAGTTCCATTTTCTAGATGTCTTTGAGGTCTTTTGACCTGCTTGAAATAAAAGATTCCTTCTGGAAGAGACTTACTTGTTTGACGAGCTTCAATTTCCCTTCTTCTTTTTTTTTTTTTTTGTAGAATGCATCAACAATTCTAGCTCATTTCTTTTCCAAAAGACTTCTTTCTTTTCTACTTTTTTGGATTAGAAACTTATTTTTCGCTTTTCTTTTGGTATTGTTCCAACAAAGTTTAAGTCTTTGCCCTCCATACCAATTCCTGCATGAATAAGAAATTTATATTGCTTCTCTATTGACTATTGCTTATTAGCTGTCCATTTTGTCTTCATCTTCACTAGGTTCTGCAAATTGGATCCTTGTTAGCCAAGCTTCGGACTTCAGGCCTAGACATTTTTGATCGATTGAAGGTGTCCCATGAACATCTCCCAGATGAGCTAAGTTCATCATCTCTAGAGGTAATTTCCTATGTAAATCTTATCATAAGATCATTGGAATTTCTGTAAAGGTGGAGCATAAACTGCCCATTCCTTGGGTGACAAGATGGACAAAACTCCATCTTAGTGGTTAAAATAGCGAAACTCCAAGGGCTGGATTTTAGGTAGTAGTTGCTAAGTTAAGAAGTTGTGCAAAATAAATTCTCTTGCAATTTCTAACAACTTAAATGGCTGATTGCAGTTTTGCGTTCAGAAAATTAAGCATATGGGGTATGAACAAACAGCATCCACCCTTAAAGAAGCTGTAAAGGGGCAAGCAAATGGTGTTGGAAACAGTTCAGAGATCCTGGTGAAATTTGCTGAGAGCTTGAGCTTGAAGTCCAATCAAGATATTTTGATTGAAGCAGTGGCCCTTGAGAAGTTGAAGGAAATTGCTGAACAAGCTGAAAAAATTGGCGAAGCAGAAATAATTGAGCAAATGATTGCTCTTGTAACCCGCATGCATGATCACCTTGTTCTGATAAAACAATCTCAGACCAGTAGTCCAGTGCCAATACCTAATGATTTCTGCTGTCCCCTTTCTCTTGAGTTGATGATAGATCCAGTGATTGTGGCATCGGGGCAAACCTATGAACGGGCGTTCATAAAGAGTTGGATTGATCTTGGGTTTACTGTGTGTCCTAAGACGCGACAGAATCTTGCCCACACAAATCTTATACCTAATTACACTGTGAAAGCCCTTATTGCTAATTGGTGTGAGTTAAACACTGTAATGTTGCCTGATCCTGTGAAGTCTCTGAATTTCAGCCAGCTGTCACCTCTTCTTGTGCACGCGGAATCTGATCTAAACCTGCATGCTTTTCCTCATTTTAGGGGTAACCAACCTATGTCGCCCAAGTCGACTTGTTCATCAGGCTCACCAGGTAAGAACATGATTTCCTCCGGTGGAAGTCATCAAGAGGGAAATTCTCCTCGGCATCCCCAATCTATTTCTGAAGGTTCCTTATCAGGTGTGGTGGAAAATGGGCTGGCATCAGAAATTGCACAATTATCACTTTCACATTCTTATGAAAGGCCAGCTACTTTGGAAGAACGGAATCAGGATTCAATTGATCACCCTTCAGTATCACCATCTAGAAAAGAAGGCCAGAGTTCTTTCAGACAGGATGAACCAACTCATACGAGAAGCAGCTCAGCATCACCATCTAAAAATTTTCCTGGAGCAGAAGGTGATGATAATGGATCTTCTGAGGTATCAAACCATCTATCTTCTCACAGCAGTGACACTTCAGGGGAGGTTAAAGCAGAGCCACGGGCTACTACTGTCCCTAGCATCCCTGGCAGGGAGCCTGATTTCCCACTCCGTTTGGTTGAGACACGATCTCGAAACCCAACAATATGGCGCAGACCATCTGATAGGCTTGTACCAAGGATAGTTTCTTCTCCCACCATTGAAACAAGAGCTGACCTCTCTGCCATTGAAACTCAAGTTAGGAACCTTGTTGAGGACTTGAAAAGCACTTCAGTTGATACTCAGAGAGATGCAACTGCTGAAATCAGGCTGCTTGCTAAACACAACATGGATAATCGAATTGTAATAGCAGATTGTCAGGCTATTAGCTTACTGGTTGATTTACTGCGGTCAACAGACACAAAGATTCAGGAAAATGCTGTTACTGCACTTCTTAACTTATCGATTAATGACAACAATAAAGCTGCAATTGCTAATGCTGGTGCTATTGAGCCCCTGATCGATGTGCTTAAAACAGGAAGTCATGAGGCTAAGGAGAATGCAGCTGCTACACTCTTCAGCCTCTCTGCGATTGAGGGAAATAAGGTCAGAATTGGCAACTCGGGGGCAATAGGGCCACTGGTTGATTTACTTGGTAATGGGACTCCAAGGGGTAAAAAGGATGCAGCCACAGCTTTATTTAATTTATCGACATTTCATGAGAACAAGGCCCGTATTGTGCAGGCTGGGGCTGTAAGGCATCTTGTGGAGTTGATGGATCCAACGGCTGGCCTGGTTGACAAGGCAGTAGCAGTTTTGGCAAATCTTGCTACGATTCCTGAGGGAAAGACAGCTATCAGTCAGGAGGGCGGGATCCAAGTTCTTGTTGAGGTTGTTGAGTTGGGTTCTGGAAGGGGGAAAGAAAATGCAGCTGCTGCTCTTTTGCAGCTTTGTACCACGAGTAGTAGGTTTTGCAATATGGTGCTCCAAGAAGGTGCTGTCCCACCATTGGTGGCTTTGTCACAATCTGGCACCCCAAGGGCCAAAGAAAAGGTATATAATTGACATCATTGACATTGCTCTTTCTGCAATTCCGTTATTTTCTGCTTGAAAAAGAAGTATAATCTTCCTTCCGGCTTGCAGGCACAGGCACTACTTAGCTGCTTCAGAAATCATCGACATGGTAATGCTGGGAGGGGCTGATTTTAGAAAGATGGCACCCAAGGTTTTGACATTGCGTTTGTACATTTGACTTTGCATGTGAAGGTTTTACTGTTGATTTTTGAACCTGATTTGTAGAGAGAATTTGATTTATGGACATTGGTCCTTGTGAAAACTTTTAGCATGTGAATGTGGGAAGAAAATATACCTCTGAGTTTAGCCATTCCAGAGAGCTTGAGCAGGCCATGCCTATTTGGGGTGATCTCATCTCTTCTTTGTCTTTCATCTCTATGCATCTTACCATCTTTGTCTAAATTGTTTTTTTTTTTTTTTTCTTTTGGAGGTTCGGAATGCTTTATGTTATTTAAAACCCTACTACAATTGTAACAAGCTTTTCATCCTGTTGTGCCAATTCCACCAGTATTCGTTTCTTCCTCACCCATATACCTGAAAGTTCCAACTCAAAAGTGCTGGAGCCGAAACCATGTTCTGCCAGTGTGTCTCTGTTTGCTTATCGCTCTTGTTGGACGCTACGGCACACAACTGTTGTAAGATCGAGCACCAGTCCATCTTACAGGCAAAGGCTTTAGGGCGACGAAAGCAGAGTAATTCCGTGATAAAGGCATTACTCAAGTCACGAAACGCCATGACCTTGAGTCATCCTTAATAGCATAACAACATCCTTCTGCTCCCACTAGGTCTTTTCAAATCCCTGGAAGCTATTCCCGTTTCTCTACAACATCAAAGAAAAGGAGATGAGTAAGCCTTGTCAGTAACTTATCAAGTTTCCATCTTTATTACATTCATGATATTAGCTCTTATTTATCTCGTTTATTTCTGTTAACTAAAAATATATCATCCTGCAAGAGAGTGCTTTCTTGTAAGTTGCAAAGATACTAGTTAACTACTAAAAATACAGAAAAGAACAAACAGAAAAACGACACGCATATGATCTCACTGAAAGTCCATAAGCGAAAAAGTTCTGCCACAAATCACGTTTCTTACTTGTTGCAAACGGTTAAATCCCCAACTCAAAGGACTCCCTACATCTCATTTCGATGAAATAACTAGGAGGATGTAAATTAGGTACTTAGCAGTCCGCTAAAGGGAAGGTGAGCAATTTACAGGCCTATAAGGAGCCCACCTTCAAAGCTCACAAGGGGCTCAAGAATGTTGCTCCTACACTGTAAACCGTGGGATTCGAACCTTGCACCTTGGAGCAAATCTGCCCCTCCAGAACCAACTGAGCTACGCCCTGCGGGCACGTTTCTTACTTGATTAATGCCTTTGTATAGTCGAGCTTATATCAGTAAAGTTTTTATCAGCAGAACTTTTATCTGTAGATTTTTTTTAAAAGAACTTTTTTAAGAAGTTAGCTAACTGTTTAGCTGTTATTTAAAAAAGAGGTTTTTTTGAAAGAGTTTCATACAACAGACACTTTTAATTTTAACTATATTTATTTTGTAATAAAATTATTTATGTATATAAATATTATTTAAAGTATATTAAACAATATGCAAATCACAATATATTAATTATTATATAATTTTAAACCATAT
>JAOTAZ010000220.1:4310542-4320546 GCA_025629785.1 Erythroxylum oxycarpum | reverse complement strand
AATTAAAATATTTTTATAATAAATTAAAATTTTTAAATATTTTATTACTATTGTTAATTTGCTATTAAATTTGACTTTATGATTATTTATTTATTTATTTATTTTTTTGACATTACTTTATGATTATTTATTAATGAAGATCATTGTTTGGCTGGGGTCATTTATTGGTTACCAATACCATCTAAGAGAGAAATGAAATACCCAAATTAGCTATCAGCCAAACATATCCTAAAAGCAAAGAGCAACGTGTGAATCTCTTGGGCCCCGCTTGAGATCATACATCGTTCCTATAAATTATATAAATTGCATTTTAGAAAATACATTTCCTTCTCAACACGACGGTCCATCTGCGGTTTCGCTCACACACCCAAAGCTACTACTTTCCGTCACGTTACGCGATAATCAGCACACAGCAGCGCGGCACGACAGCATGCTCCAGCGATGATGGTTTCCATATTTGACCATCGCATATGGGAGCTCAAACCCTAACCTGGGTAATTCTTCGTCGTCCTCGTTTCTATCTTTCGAGCGAGAATTAGGATTTAGGGTTTTGTATTTCACCGATCAAATCCCGGGAATGATGAATAATTTCAGAGGAATTGCTGTGGAAGTTATTGATTGGTTGCCAAAGTTGCACGATTCAGCCATTTTGTTTGTTTGTTTAAAAAAGTTTATGGTGTCATTTTGTGTGATTCAGTGGGTTTTTGGGGAGTTCTCATAAAAAAATCGTGCCTGGTTTAGTTTTCTGGGGATCTTGTGCCTTTTTTTCTTAAACTTTCGTTCTATTCCTTTCCCAAAAGTTATGGATGGGTTTTGATCACAGTGATGATGTAATTTCCACGGTCATTTTGCATGAGCCTGAGATTTGGTGGGTAGTCCACTACAATTTCATGGAGAGGGTGTGAACATGGTCTGCGTTCTTTATAATAACGCTGTTCCTTTCTTTGTTCTTTATTATATTGAAATTGTCTCTCGGCCTTCAGAATATTTTTGATGCAGGAGCATATTCCTATTTATTATTTCTCTGTTTTCTTAGTTGTTATTCGTTGGCAATGTTTTCTTATGTGGATTAGGTTTCCTTTTTAGTAACTCTATCCAAATAGGAATTCATGGTTATATTTGTTTTCTCTTTTATTAATAAAAATTCTGATAGGACTACTAAAATTAAAAGATTTTACAACACAATGCAGTCGGTTCATGTGATTATTGAATTTTATTCAAGAGGTTCTTTAATAATCCCTAATTTTTCCAATCACAATCAATCCCACCCCTACGTATCTGCCTATATCAATATTTAACTTGAGCAACAATTACTCATGCCTGCGAGGTTACTTCTATTCAATTCCTTTATTGAGAGTCATGATGATGTTGTTTATTGGTAGCTTTGATGTATTAATTGCAATTTATAGTCATTAGGTGATGGTGGTTTATTTAGTTTCTAAGATATTGTTTCTGATGCAGCTGAGATTATACATGAATTAGCTAATATGGGCCCTGAATTGGAGCTAAAAGAGAAATGGGAAGTGACGATGGAAACTTTGGCTAGCAAAGAAAATGGACATGGACCAAAAGATCCCGTAGAGAAGCATACAGAGTCCACAATTAACCATGAGGAGAAAATCTATCATGCAGATATTCAAGAAGGCCACTCCAACCTAATAGTTGAAGATGAGGACATGTTTATTGATATACTTGATTGTAGAGGTTCTATTGATAAAGGACTTGTGGATTCAAGATGTGAAGATGCAAACGAGAGCATGAGTTCTTTTGGTGACACAACGTCTGAATCTGATAATAATCCAATATTGAGTGGCATTGAAGTTGAATCAGGACAATCTATTGGTGATCGGCCAGCATTAGTATTTGATGATTATGGTGGATTGTTCCCAGTAAGGTAGCTATGATTTGATAACACTCCTTGCATAGATGTTGGTATTATGGTATTGGAGATGGACAAATATGATATGCATCCCTCTTTGGCATCACCTACGTTTATGAAATCCATTTTTTTCCTTTGGGAGTTTTCAGGGAATATCTGGGATAATTTTTAATCTTTTCTATTGAGGGTTGCTACTTAAGTATCTTAGTTTGACCATGTTTGTTAGCATATTTACTCTTTTTAATCCTTTTGTTATTTTCTGATTATGGAGGAAAGATTGAGATTATTGTCTGAATATCCAAATGTTTTGCTATTGCTAGACTGTTTCCTTTTTAATTTAGTATGCTTTTTTTGTGAAACATTATAAATTCCTTTGTTTGTCTGTTGGTAAACGGATGGGTCATTCATTTACCTTGATTTCCTAGCTGAGTCTGTTCTGTTCTGCATGGTGATAACAGCAGAAACATACTGTCAAACTTTGGTTTTCCTGTGCAAGTTTGCCTTGTGGTTTTTACTTGACCCGAACTGACCATTTAATTGTTATTTACTTTCCAAATCTTTCAGAAGGAAAAAGTTAACAGATCACTGGCGGAGATTTATACGTCCTTTGATGTGGCGATTGAAGTGGATAGAATTGCAAATAAAGGAATTCAAGTCTCAAGCTCAAAAATATGATAAAGAACTTACTGAGCATGAACAAAAGAAGCAATATGGTTTTGGAACATTTATGATGGAAGGTTGTGATGCAAAATCACTGCCATTCTTGAGTTGTGCTCAGAGAAAAGTCATGAAGAGGAGAAAACGAAAGAGATTTGAGGAGACAACTGATATAGGATCATATATGCTGCAGCACAACCTGTTTTCCTATTATGGTATTGTGTATATCAATTCTTGCTTGTAGGAATACAATGGATTAAATCTGATTTCAGAAATGAAAATTAATTTATCTTTTTTTCTTTTTTACCAGAAAATAAGAAGTCTGCTACAATTAGTACTGCTTTGGATGATGAACACTTTAATCCAGGTGAGAAGTAAATACAATGCTTTTGTCTTTCATATTTAGTAGTATTGTAACCTAAAATGGCCGTAGTAACTCTAGCATGTCTAAGTGCATTTTGTCTCATTCTGTCTCATTCTCTTTGAATGCCCTTCTCCTCTAGAATATATATATTACATAATCCCAATAACAAAACTAAAATACCATGTCTCACTGATTTGTTTTTCTTAAAAAATTTTGAATTTTGGTTCTGCAAATGCAAAAGGAAGATAATAATGCCATAGAAAAATGTGGTAAGATGTTTTTTGGACTAAAAAACTTTCTGACTGACTGTTCTTTGTTGCAGATAAGACAGTCTCTGGCAATGATGATTTTGGGTTTCAGTATGAATGGCCATCTATTTTGTCCAGAGATAGTGATGACATCAGTGAACATGTACTTCAAAAGATTGAAATGCTACAGTCAAAAGTTCAAAAGTTGAAGGCCAGAATAGAAAAGGTGATCAGTGAAAATCCTGGGAAATTTGCCTCAGTTAATAGGCTGAGCTTGCCTGTACCTTTTGATGCATTTGATAGTCCAGATCAAGGTCATGTTTCCAATCACACTAATGGAGACAGAATGCTGCTGAGATCTGTGGCTGAGGGTAGCATGGAAGATATTACACATGAGAGTGCGGTTTCAAGTCGTGCGAAGGGAACCCATCTTCCAAACACGATTAAAAGTGCCAGACCTCAAGAGGTAGTTTTATGTGGAAATGCGAGTGTTAGCTTTAACCTGCTTAGTACTTTTATTTGTTCATCAGTGTATATATTTGTGGGGTATATGAGCTTAAAATTTATGTTCTTTCCGTATCTGCCAAATATTGTCTTGAACAAGTCTCGACTTAAACCTGTGATTCATACACTGATCATCAGTGTCTCTTGCATGCACTGGAGATTGTTAGATTTTAACTTTTTTCTTCCCCCTTGTTCTGACTATTTATGGACTACTGCTTGTTTATTTCGGCAAAACCTGTTCTCTTTGACAATGACTGAAATTGAACTTCTATTAGCGGGGCAAACTATTCATTAATTTTTGGAAGTGCGTTTGGTGTACTTGAGGGGCCTTATCCAGGCTTAGGTTAATTTATTTGGAGAACTAGGTCTACTGTTAGTTGTATGATTTCTAGAGTTTGATAAATTGATAATACAGCTGATTGAAACCAAATATGAGATTTCATTGATTTGCAAAACTTTTCTTTCCACTGTTTATAAAGACACTGATGCACACACTTGGGAATGGAGAAAGAATTGTTGAAGTGAACTTTGTATCTGTAGATGGAGGATGGAATTTTGATACATAATCAGGCAGCGAATGAAGAAATTCAAGACTTGAAGAATATTGGAAGTTGGCTTCCAGAAACTCATGAGAAACCCCAGGAACCACAAGCTGTAGAAGATTCAAAAATTGTTATTCCAACAGAGACAATTGTTGCCCGTGTGAATTATGGTGGGAAAACACTTCCTAAACCTAGGACTAATGCTTTAAGCAAGAGGAGAAAGCGGGGTAGGAGAAAATCTGGTGCAGGTCGATGGAGTCGGAGATCTTAGCCGAAATAATGGTGCATTTGAATTGGTGTCTTTGTCTCCTATTCATATAGTATATATGTAAAAATGAACTTTTGATGAGAATTTTGTGTCCCAAACAAAAGTAATAGTTGTATATGCTCTTTTATTCTGTGAATAGATAATGTTTCTTCTCCTGCTGCAAATTCTTTGGTCCTTCCTGATTCTACGGGTCGAGGTGGTTCATTTTGCTCAGGTCTATTTGAGTGGCCCTTACTTTACAAATGTTATTATGTTACAAAAGCAAAATGCAGCATCTGAGGTCTGTTATCTTTGAAAAGGGGAACAACCTCCCCAAGTCAGGAATCAGAGTTTAGGTTGGAAATGGTTAGACCAGATAATGGGATTCCTTGCTTTGCTTCCAACTTAAAGCAATTCAAACAACCTATTCCTTGGCTCCACTTTTCTCTACATTATTTAACCATTCTCATTTATATCATTATACCACCACGTTTTCTCCTAATTCTTGAGTTTCGCAAGATGGGAATGCTTATGAGTTTCATGGGAAAAGGTTTGAAGCATATTTTACCCTGATATCAACGTTCGTCCATTTTTCTTTTCGTCTATGCACTTAGCTTCTTCCTCTGAAGAAAAACTAATTCCTTAACCACATTTTTTCCCCCCTCAATTATGTGTTGAGATCTAATCAATATAATTGGCTAATCTGTGGCTTGCAGGTGTGCCCTCAACCCAGACGATAGGTTATGCAATGGGTATGCTCCACAAGCAGTTCGTGAAAAAAGATATCAAGAACTTTGAGGATTTCCATGGTGCTATTCTTAATATCTTCATGTAAGGGCACAGTATCTTGTTGCTGTTCTTTCCCCTCCCCGATCTATAAAATGGGGGAAAAAAAAAGACTAAAAAAGATTTTTCATATCCGTAAGTTGAAATTCTCCATTTATTTGTGATCAATGTCGTCTAGTTGCTATTAAGTCGTATCTTCCTTGATCTAAAGGAAAATTAAATTAAAAATAGCTCTGGTATGAAACATCAAAAGTGCTGTTAACCGAAATGAGAAGGATGCAAGTGTAGCTGGCATTTTGGTTGGCACCGTCACTTGATGCTGCTTGTTTCTATTCTGCAAATCTTCGTTTAGATTTCGGTATGATGTAAGGTAGATTTGTTATTGAACCGTAAACAATTTAAGAAAGTGGAATGCCTAACTTCTATAAGTTTAAGAAATATATATATATATTGTCGAAAATATACATAATTTTGCTGCTACACCTTCCTTTCTTCCTACGTAAAGAATATCTTTAAGAGATTTAAGAGTAGCGAGTGTATCTTCATACTAAAATTAGAAAACATTTTTGTTTCTCCGTTTATATCAATCTGAATACTAAACTAATTACTCTCTGTAACAATTGCCGCTCGCAGTTCATTCAACTCGGCGTTGCCTGGAAAACATTACGACGTACCCTCACGGACAGAAGTAGAGGTCATAATACTACGATTTTGTCACTTTGTCTGCATCATTACATAACAAAACTATGAATAGTTTTCTGCTTAACAGGAATGCTTTAATGCTTGGATAAATGCTGATGGAGAGACGAAAAAGAAGGAAGAGTTTGTGAACTTCATGAAGAAGAAAGTAAGTCTGAGCAGGATCGATGCCTATACCATGTCTGTAGGGATGGTGACGCCACCAGCAGCCATTGCAGCGAAGAGGGCAGGAGAGAAGTTGCCACAACTTAACATAATAAAATATATTCCTGATGTCATTTTCGTGCCATCGGCCACGGTATTGGCACTTATTTCTGCAAAACTCACTAGGAGGATGCTTCTTGAAAACACATCTTCTTAATGACTTGTCTTAACCCAAGCATCTCCACAAATATGTACATAAGTTTGTCCTTATTGTTGATGATATAAACATGTGATTGGATTAATAAAATGTAGCGTAGGAAGATGTTTTTACATTCTTTTGATGTTCAAACCATTCTCAGGCTAATTTGTGTTCCAGCAAAACTGCTAATCGCAAATCACAAAACGAAGGGGGTAAGCAGAATTTATTATTGGTGGAGACCATAGTACAACGATTGTTGAAAGTAGGGTAGTCAAGTGACTAATAAGATAACTAAGTTCAAGGGCACTTAGGGGTGCCCTTGGAGTTCTTCTTGTCTCTGTAACAAGGACATTCTGACTTGTTTCCGTAAGTACCGGAAGGAACACACTTGCAGTCGTTGCAGCACATCATACAATACCTTATGCAGCGTTTCTGGTATCCTGCCTTTGCACATCTAACCCCGCACATCGACTCGCAGGAATCTTTCAAACATCACAACCAATAGGGAAACATCTAATCAGCTCATATTATCAATATACTCTTAAGCGAAAATTTATTACCATTACAACTACAACAGATCACAGTCAGCCTCACTATAGTGATTATAATAACCAAAACTACCACAATGCCTGAAAGTTTACGGTCAAGTTAAACCAAAAAGACACCAGTTACAGGTTGATGCATGTAGATCATAAGAATGCACATGCATGTATTGTTGTTTCTAATTGCCTATCTATAAGACATATACGTGCTTGTACACTAGAGGAAAACATACTTGGAGCTGGGATAGGCGGTCCAGCCGCAGTGTCAGCAATAGCTGATTGAATGAAAGAGGAGCTAAGAACCAGCAAAAGAAGCAGCAAAGTTGCAAGAACAGGCCTCATTTTCGACTTCCAAAGATAGTGGCAAAAGAAAGAAGAATCAATGTCTAGTCAGCTGTTAGAGAGGCTAAGACTATGATTAATGTCGCTTAGAACAGATGGGGTGGTTTGGATTTTAGACCTACATTTATAGTACCTTAGTAGTAAGACTCGTGAGGGACTTGATTTGACGTAAACATGGAGGGAAGAAACTAGGTCTAGTGACACCAAAACATAGTTGTCATCCAGAATATCAGGTGCGCATTTGCTGTACAGCTTTGTTACAGCTAATATGGAAGCAGAGCTCATAAGAGTTGGTGGGTAGGTACTGGGTATCACATCTTGTCTCCACTTTGAAAGCTTTGTTCTGTAAATAGGTTTTCTGCCACACAGAAGCTTATCAGCAGTTTCCTTTGAAAGCTGACAACTCTTAATCTATTGAATATCAGAGGCAAGAATCCACCTATAGATATGCTATAGTTAGTGGAGTTACAGAACAATACTTTGTCTTCTGCTTCAACGCGTACACAGCTTGCTTGGATTAGTGATATTACTATCTATAGTAGCGAACTTACTCCAACAGTACTGAATTTAATAATGCCATATGGTATCTTTTTCCAAGCAAGTGTCTCCAATTTTTTGTAGCTTATTGTCCCCACTTGGACTTTAATAATCTAATTGGCCACTTCACTCTTGCTTGAGTTTGTGCTGTTATGGCATTTCAGTGTCAACCGCTTGTGTTAGCTTTTTTTTTTCTTCTTTCTTTCTAATTTATTCCTTTTAGAAATACTTTCTACAGCTTCTCCTATATATTATGATAAAAGTGTGATAATCAATGGTAGTAAGATTAGAATTTATGTTAAATATAAGTTTAAGAAAAAGAAATCTTTAGTCCTTATGTTCAGATTTAGTTTATGATTCTTATTATTTAAATATTCAAATATATTATAATTTTTAATGTACTTTTTATTAGCACATGTGATATTTGTAATTATTTGTTAATATCCTTCTGTTGTACTTTAATACTTTTAACCTTGTCTTCAGCCTGTTCCTGATTTCATGGTTTGTTTTGAACTAGATAATATTTTCATGTTTATGGGAGTTCTTGTTGTATCTCTGTTATATAACTGTGTATATATCCACTTAATCAGCTTAATAAAACATCAGTTTTTGCCTTCATCTTTGGTCTTGTGTATATGGTATCAGAGCCATAATCAAACTCTTACGAGTCTGATCCTCAAAACTCCATCTTATTGACAAAATGATCAACAACGTGAATGTGGCTAATGCTGATACTGCCAATAACAATTCTGTAGTTGTTCAATTCAATCCAGTCTCTCAGTTGCCAATCAAACTTGCTGGATCTCACAACTTCACCACATGGAAAGCTCAAATCTCTATGCTCATGCATGGACATAATCTGTTCGGGCACCTAGATGGCTCATCTCCAGCACCCTCTCTAACTCTTACTCAAGATAATCAGCAAATTACAAACCCAAGTTACAGTATCTGGTTCCGCCAAGATCAATTGATTCAAAATGTTATTATTGCCTCTGTAGACTTGACAATTGCTCCAATTGTTGTTGCAGCCCCCACTACAAAACTTGATTGGGATTCACTTCACACATCCTATGCAAACAAATCTCAAACCAGAATTTTCAGTCTTCACGATCAGCTTGCTCGTGTTTCCAAAGAATCAAGGCCTATTGCTGATTATCTTCATCAAATCAAGTCGCTTTTTGCTGAACTTACTACTGCTGGTGCTCCTGTCTCCAATAATGAATTAATCGTCAAAATTCTCAGCGGTCTTGGACCAAAATTTCGTGAGATCTCCGCTGCCATCCGAGCAAGGGAATCAATCATCTCCTATGAAGAATTGTATGAAAAGCTGTTGGATCATGAACTTTTTCTCCACTATGAAGAAGAAAAAAAGACACCCACTTCAATCACTGCAGCTGTTGCCTTCTAGCCCAAACCCAACAATTCTACCACTGGTCGTAATACTCGTCGATTCCACACCTACAACAAACGTTCAACCACCTCTGAACAAAATACTGAACAAAATGCTTCTTCTACTCCATGGCGTTTCTGAAATAATAAATCTAACACCAATATTGTTCGTTGCCAACTATGCAACAAACCTGGTCATACTGCCAATGTTTGTCGCTCTCAGTCCCACAATCATCTGGAAGCCAAAGCCAATTTTATCTCAAGTGGCCAAGCTGCAGTCAATCGTTGGATTCTTGATAGTAGGCTGAGAAGGCAATTTCTCTTGATTATGTGCAGCGACCAGTTGACTAATTTGCTCCCTCAGCTCTTGAAAATTTTTAGTAGTCTGAGCCTGAAATTGTGCTGAGTTAGTCTGAAATTGATCCAAACTTTGTAATTGTGCATTGGTCGTGAATTGAGCCATAGTCAACTGTGACATGAGATCCTCCAAGGTTGAAATTTGGTCGTCATAATTAGGCCTCGAATATTGCTGCTGCTGCTGCTGCGACTGACCTCGCTGCCCATTCCCATATCTCAAATTGGGATGATCCCTCCATCCTAGGTTGTAAGTATTCGAATAGGGATCATATTTTCTTTGAGACTGATAATCATCATTAATCGTCATAACTTCAGCCTCCACAGTCTCCTTTTGCATAATCAGACAAGCATCAGTAAAATGAACCTGAAATCCACAAATGTGACAAATAGGGACATGTGGTCCCTCATGGACACCTTGAGTGTGTGTGTCCGAACGATACCCGATCATCTGCAGAAACACAATGTTGCATGCAAACAACTAGAAAAAAAATGATTAGCAACACAAACAAACAAAAACTTGAACACCGGTCCCCGGCAACGGCGCCAAAATTTGATGGCGTGTCAAACC